>PVIH01026202.1:0-19205 GCA_004025045.1 Sigmodon hispidus | reverse complement strand
TTGGGTTAGTGGGACCATAGGACTGTCTGCTTCCTGCCCAGGGAGGGGATGGGGAGTTGCAGAGAAAAAAAAATGACCAGATGTGGTGGGAGGGGGAAGAGTCCTTGAATAAGGATATACAGGGATGGAAAAAACATTCAGAGGGAAAGCTGAACACAAAGAAAATATATGTGTAGCAATCTTATTTGCATTTCCAACCTTGATAAGCCATGCTTATGATTCTTATCCTCTGTATAGTTATTGTTAACTCTTCCACATTTTAAATTCTTTTTACTGTTTTTTTTTTTGATAAATACAAAATAAAGAAGGGGACAAAAAAAGAAAAAATGATATCCTAAAATTTCAGGCAAATGGATGGATTTGGAGAATATCCTCCTGAATGAGGTCTCACAAATCCAGAAAGATAAGCAGGGGATGTACTCACTCATTAGTGGACTCTAAACAAAAAAGCAAAAAACAAAGCGTGTCCAAGCTGCAAACCACAACCACTGAACATCTTGGGATCTGAAACAACTTGGACTGGCACCTTGGATGCCACTCCCTCTAGAGGAACACCGGACTTAGTCTTGATGTTGGGATGAAGGAACTGGATCTGCCAAGAGTGGATGGTGAACTAAGCCATATTGGGACATTGGGACCTTGGGACCTCCTGCCTTTGCTGTGGAGGAGATGGGGAGATGTGGAAAATAGTGACTGGAGGGGGTGGGAGGGAGAAGGGACCTTTAACAAGGATATACACGGATAGAAAATGTGACTTTATTCATAATAATAATAAAAAGAAATCAAAAAAGAAAAAATTAGCAAATTGGATTCCATGAAATTAAATGTTTCTTTATAGAATAGAAACAGCAAGAAAATGGGAAAAAGTCTTTGCTAGCTATATATCTACAAAGGATTATTATATGGAATAATCTTCAAATAATACAAAACTAAGTATCAAGATAAAAATGAAGAAACACACATAGCGCACATACATGAAAAGGGTTAAAACTCAGAAAGATCATAAAAATATCACATTTTCTACATATATGTCAGAAGGTTGACTACAGAAAATGAACTAGTGAGTTCTGAGAAAAGATATTGTGGAGGAAGAGAGGAGACAGTGTGTGAATGTGATCAAAATGCTTGATGCATTTTAAATAAATTGTCTTAATAAAACTCAAAACTATATACAGTAAATGTAATTCAATAAAAATAATACATGTAATATGAATGGGACATATTTGACATTCAAATGTGGAGATGTTAATGCTTGTTATTGCTTGATAACAGATACAATTTAGTTTTATCTTCTCTTTATCTTTATAAGTTATAAAAATAAAACATCTTTGAATGATATTAACAAAAGCTATGAGAAAGCTAATCATCAATCACAGCACTTGAGAGAATGAATCAGAAGGGTCATAAGTCCAACAATATCTTGTACTACACAGTGAGAATGTTTCTCAGTAGAGTCAACTATTTACAACAGAACTAAATACCCCAAACACAAAAAATGACTATGAAACAAAGACGCTTAAGATTACGTGACTTTAGGGAATCACTACTGAAAGCTACTATAATGTACTACTTTATACCAACTCAAATGGCTGTGATAACTATTTGTAAAAAATACATGCAGTAAGAAGTATTGACAAGGATATTAAGAAACTTCAATCTTCATGCACTATTGGTGGAATATGAAATGATACTTTGAAAGACAGTTTTGCAAATTTTCAAAAGCTTAATGATAGACCTAAGCATGTAGTTATTGGTACCATATTTGATTAGCATCTAAGTCTTTGGATTTGATCCCTAGTACTGAAAACAAGCATAATTTCCATATAACTAAGCAATTTTATTCTAAAGATAGCACCTAAGAAAAAAATAAAATCACACATATTCACATAAAATATGCATACAAACATTCAAATTAACAATATTCATGAAAACTCAAAAGAGAAAACAATCTCGCTGTTCATTATTTGATTTGTGAATAAATAAAATGTTCTATGGAAAATTATTCAAACATGGAAGTAAATGATGCACAAATACACACTACAGGGTAATGAACCACTAAAACATTTTGCTAATTAAAAGAAGCCAAATAAAAAGACTTGTAAAATTCCATAAGTATGAAATGTGATGGAGAGGAAAATTTATAGCTACAGAAAGTAGGTTAGTGGTTGCCACAGATTGTGGGATAATAAGGAATGACTACTAATAGGTGAAGTATATTATTTCAGGGTGATAAAAGTGTTCTGACAATCATAATACTCTGAAAATATTAAAGTAAAAAATGAGTACATTGTAATTCTACGACTTTCTAATGAAGCTGTACCTCAATATAATAATAAATCTAAAGAGTCAAAGTAGAATAAGGTATATTTGACACTGGGAATAAGACAAGAAAGTGCAAATAAATAAGAGCTTTGGGGGAGGTTAATGGACTTGGTATGTTAGACTTACGATAGCTGCACAACAACAAATTTATGGAAAAGTATGAATTGTGCAATTCAAATATGTAAATTTTATGATGTATAAAATGTGCATTAAAACTTATTTTACAAGATATGAATGATTTATTTCTTCCCATTGATTCAGCAAGAATACTCCAGGGTACGAGTAGTTTGGAAAGGCTTACCAACTGGCTATGGTAATGAAGAGATATAGCCTCAGTTACTTGGGAAGATGTTGCAGAAGCATCATTTGAGTCTAAAGTTTTCAGAAAAACATATAGGAGATAAGAACACTCATGTAGAAAATAAATAAATACATAGTGAACTATGAGCATTCAAAAATTCAAATGATGGTTGTAACATCCAAGCATTGCTATTGGAACGGTATTCTTAAGGCTGATAGGATACTTTTTCTATATTACCTCATCATCTCACCTCACTTAGTCCTTTTGGAATTAATTTATGCATTGGTAAAATTTATTGAGTTTCTACAATGTGTTAATTGTTGTTGTCATCAAAGAAACAGCAAACCTTTTTAGATAGCAAAATATAAAAAAAAAATTCCCATATAATGTGACAGGAAGATAATTGAGATATGTTCTATAAGTCCAAGAAAGTGATGTGGCTAATATATCCAGACACTGATAAAAGCTTATAGTCAATTATAAAACATATATGAAAATGATAATTAAAACTTACTATCATGAGAATCTATCTTGATTACACACAAAAAGCAGTGGAAACACAAAAGCTAGTTGGCACTTGAGGGAGAGCTTTACAAAGGAGATTGAAAAGAGTAGGAGTTTGCCAGGAGAAGGTATTGAGAGAACAGATTGAATCCTTAGCACCCAAAACAAACACAAAGTAGAAAAACCACGAAGCCAAAATCCAACATGTTTCACAATGTTTTGAGATTTAACAGCTAGAACATAGTACTGATTTACCTTGCAGTGTGTGCATTTAAATGGCTTCTGTCCTAAAGCCAGTAAATATTTACAAAGTATGACACAGTTAGTACTTCCAATCTTTTATTCATTTATTAAATTCTAAGTGAGTTGAAATTTTTTTCAGCATTATACATTTCATGTACAATTAGGAAGTTGTAAGACAAAACATTTTCTTATGTAGTCTGAATGTAGATTCCGAAATTATAGCCACTATGTTATTGTTGGCTAGGATTCCAATAGCTGACCATTATCACAGAAAGTCAAAATAGGAACAAACAAACTTCCATGAAGTCATTTACAAAGTGGATACAACTAAATTTGGTTGTTTTTGTTTGTTTGTTTTTTATCGTTATTTCTATTCTCTATTTTTTATTTTTATAACAATAATTTTAGTAAGCTTCATATTACATTATTTTATATTTTAAATTAATTTATTTTACTAAAGCATCCCCTCCCTCCTCTCATTTCACTTCCTCCCCTCACCTCCCTTCTTCTCCCCTCACCCACCCCTCCTTTATATCCACGAGGCAGACCTCTCCTGGAAATCATCAGAAAAGCATGGCATGTTAAAAGCAACCACCTCCACACGACACCACCACTGTGGCCATATTCAGGCTGAGCAGGGCAATCTTTCTTGAGGAATAGACTCCCTAGAGCTAGCCAAATCACTAGGGATAGCCTCTGTTCCCACTGTCAGGAGTCTCATAAATAGGCCAAGCTATGTAAGCCACTACCACTTATTTGCAGAGGACCCAGGTCAGTCCCCTGTCGGCTCCATGGTTGTTGGTTCAAACTCTATGTGTTCCCATGAACCAGGTTAGTAATTTCTGTGGAGTTTCCTCCCATGTTCCTAAACCCTGACCCTGGCTCCTACAATTCCTCCTTACTCTCCTCAGCAGTACTTGACAAGCATGGCCCAGTGTTTGGCCGTGGGTCTCTGAATCTGCCTATTATCAGTTACTGGATGAAGGCTCTCTGATGACAACCAGGGTAGTCACCAATCTGATCATAGGAGATGGTCAGTTCAGGCTAAGCATCCACTGCTGACAGGATTCTTACCTGGGGCCATCCTTGTAGACACCTGAGAGTCTCCTTACATCAGGCTTCTACCTAATCCCCAAGCGCCACCCCCAGGCTTTCTAGCCATCTATCTCAGCACTTTCCTTCTTGAACCACTCCCCAACCAGATCCCTCAAGTTTCCATGCCAACCCATTCCAGCCCACCCAGGAGTAGTATATTTCCTCTTCCCAGGGAGATCCATGCATCCTCCTTTGGGTCCTGCTTGTTACCTAGTCTCTCTGTGTCTGTGGATTATGCATGGTTATCATCTACTTTACTAATATCGATTTATGAGTATGTACATACCATGTTTGTCTTTCTGGGTCTGGGTTACTTACTTCATTCAAGATTTTTTTTCAAGTTCCATTTATTTGCCTGGAAATTTCATGATGTTATTGTTTTTAACAGCTGAGTTTATGTATCACATTTTCTATATCTGTTATTTGGTTGAAGGAAATCTAGATTGTTTCCAGTTTCTGGCTATTACAAATAACTCTATGAACAGAGTTGAGTAAATTTCCTTGTAGTATAATTTGGCATTCTTTAGGTATATGCCCAAGAGAAGTGTTGCTGGGTCTTGAGGTAGGATTGACTCCCAACTTTCTGAGAAACTGTTATATTGATTTTCAAAGTGTCTGTACAAGTTTGCTGTCCCACCAACAATGGAGGGGTATTCTTCTTACTCCACATCTTCTCCAACATAAGTCATTTTTTTTAATCTTAGCCATTATGACACATGTAAGATGGAATCACAGAGTCATTTGGATTTACATTTCCATGATAGCTTAAGATATTGAACATGTCTTTTACTTATTTATTTAATTTAAAATAATTTAAGTTTATTTTACTTATCAAACACAGAACCCTCTCTCATTCTTCCTCTCAATCTCCCTCCCCCTGGGGGGTCCCCTGACCCACCCCACTACCTCTTCTAAAAGTGTAAGGCTTCCCCATTGGGGAGTCAGCAAAGTCTGGTATATTTAGTAGAGGCAGGTACAAGCTCAAACCACTGCATCAAAGCTAAGCAAGGCATCCTGCCATAGGTAATGGGCACCAAAAGCCAGCTCATGTACCAGGGATAGACCCTGGACCCACTTCCAGGGGCCCCTTAAACAGATGAAGCTACACAACTGTCTTACATTTCTTTAGATGTTTTTCAGCCATTTGAGAGTCTTCTGTTGGGAATTTGAGTAAATTGATTACTTGGTTTTTTGATATCTAATTTTTTTAAGTTCTTTATATATTTTGGAGATAAGCCTTGGGTCAGATGCCAGGTTGGTGAAGATCTTTTCTCATTCTTTAGGCTACTGTTTTGTCCTAACAATGGTGTCCTTTGCCTTACAGAATCTTTTCAGTTTCATGAGGTCTCATTTATTGTCAATCTTAGTGTCTGTGTTACTGATATTCTGTTTAGAAAGTTGTCTTTGTGGCAATGTGTTTAAGGCTATTTTCTTCACTTTCTCTTTTATCAGGTTCTGAGGCCAGGGCCTGGGACCATCTGATGCTCTGTGGGCTTGGGATAATGTTGGCCTGGAGAAGTAGACAGAATCCATGGAAAGATACAGTTCTGCTGGTTGCCATGTCACTCACTCCTGGCTGGTGTGGTATGGGCCTGCTTGGCAGATGGCTTCTGGGGTTGGAGTGAGGGCCCAGCCATAGGGCTGGAGACTATCTATGATGATATGGGCTTGGGATGGAACCCAGGGCTTGGTTGGTTTTCTAACCTATTCATAGTTGAAGAGAACATTTTCTTTTACTTGATTTGGACAATTTAGATTTGGGAGTTTGTGGGATAGAAAATTCCATCTACAATTCATAAAATATATAACAGTAGCAAAATTATAGGTATGCAGTAGTAATGAAAACAACTTTATGGTTAGGGATACCACAACATGAAAAACTATATTAAAGGATTGTAGCATTAAAAAGGTTGAGAACCACTGTTTTAAACTTACAACCTTAAACAATTATAACCGTAGTTCAGGTCATATTATAAAATAGATAATAAGCCAATTCTTCCCTGGACTCTTGGTGGCATAAAAGAAGAGTATAGATCATTCAAAAAGAAATGTCCTTTCATACTGTGCAGTTTTTTACTTATTAAATTAAGGAATTTCAGACAGGTTTTCCTTTGAATAGACTGTTATAAGAGAATTTGAAATTAACAGAGCAAATGTTATAAAGATGGGTGCTTTCAATTTCAATTTGTTCTGTGCAGTTAGTTTATTTTTCAAATGAATGTAGTTACATTATTTGCATAGCAAAACACTTCCTCCAGTGATATTAAACTAAACACTATCAAAAGCTGTGTACCAACTGAAAAATTTACTAAATTGAGGTAACCTGAATAATTCATGTTTACAATAGACATTTTATAGAGAACCTAACAAGTACAATCCTATAGTCCAGATACTTGGGATTCATCAAGAACAAACAGACAAAGTTTTTAATTCTCTTGAAGGTGATATTTCAGTTTAAGATTTTAACTGTACATGCTTGAATGGAGTGAGGTAATAAGCATACTAGCTCAAAAGCAAAAGCCATTTAAATGCTGATTCTGCAAATCAGGTATATGTTCTAGCTTTTATATCTGAAAAGCTTGTGAAGCATTCATTTTTGGATTTGTGTGTTTTTAGCTAATCTGTGCTTGTTTTCGATACCAGGAAATCATAGGAAGATCGAGATTGTGTCAAACATGTGCTGGATAATGTTGCCACAGAAGTTAACCAACCCAAGCCCTATCATGCCATCAGTTTGGAGTCAACATCACTTTAGTCTTTTTTTCCTACTTTTCTACCTTCTTTTTCAGTGCTGGGGAGCTAATCCAAGGTGGTGCATGCTATATATGCATATATGCATTTGACCACTGAGCCTCATGACCAGAAGTTTACTTTATTTTAATTTGCTTTGGGGGGATGGTTGAGAAAGTGTTTCCCTATCCTCTTCAATTTTTCCTCATATCTTCTGTGTAGCCAGGACTATTCTCCCAAATACTTGAATTACAAGTATGAGTCACCCTGCCTTGTCTTGCCATACTATCTTTTTTATCCTCTGTGTTTCTACCTTTAAATTATCAACATCTCCACCTACTCCCTGTCTCCTGTTATATATATGATTGTCTGTGTGGATTTGCCATAACAGAGGAGGAATAAGAAGGTTTTGCAACTACATTCTGTCTCTGCCTTTATTTTTTGTATCTATTTATCTGCTTTTGCTTATCTGTCAGCATTTGTTTATGCTCTGCATTTCAGGTAGCTTCTGCTTAGTTCATTCATTTTCTTGCATCTCCCAATACCTTTTTGAGGTAGTAATTTTGTTACTTCTCTTTTCCCACTGAGAATGTAAAACAAGAAAAATGCTACTTTATCCAGGTGTCCCATTTAAATGGCAATGCCTAGGTATTTTGACTCTAAATCATAGGATAATTACATGACTTAGCTTTGAATTTACCTCTTTAAAAGTAATCAGACAAAAGACCCATTTTCAAAAAAGCTGAAGAAAACTTACAAGTCATATTTTTCTCATAAAATGTAACCAAAACCTGAACATAAAGTTATTCACAATGATTTGAGTTCACTGTGAAGTAATGATCTACAGGAAAGTCACAAGGCAATATCTAGATTAACTACAACACTGAACGGGGGCTGAGTTTTTCCTTTTCTTCTGCAGTCCCTACCTGAAATCAGTGTAACTGTGCAAAAAAAAAATTGAGAATGGTGGTATGGTAATATATTTTATATTTAATAGAATCAGCCTGGAATATCAGAGAACAGCATGAGAAAGTAAGAAAGACCAGAAGTGGTGACCTACACCTTTAATCTCATAACTCAAGAGGCAGAGATCCTACTGCATTTCTGTGAGTTCAAGATCTAACAACTAAACAATAGTAGCTCTCACTCCTAATCCTTACTGTAGGATTATGATGCAGAGTTGAACTGGGAGTAAAACAACTGCGCAAAGAAGATATTGAAGGCAGACACTGAGGTATTCAGTAGAAGCGATGAGTCAGGCAGTGGTGGCACATGCTGTCAGTACCAGTACTTCAGAGGCAGAGGCAGGACAATCTATGTGAGTTCAAGGCCAGCCTGGCCTTCAGCGCAAGTTTCAGGATATCCAGGACTCTTACACAGAAAACTGTCTCCAAAACAAAACCCCTAAAACAGCAACAAAAAGGCTAGAGAGATAGCTCTGTCCTTTGATGTTTTTTATTTTATTAAATATAAAATAAATAACCACTGGGGGGTGTGAAGGAAGAAAAGAGAGAGAAGTTATTTATTTAACATAAAATGGAATCCATATGTTAAAAAGAAGAGATATAAATAGAGAGAAATAATAAAGTTAGTTGCCTAGGGAAGTGAGAAAGGATCTAAAATGAGTTGGAAGAAACAAGTTAATATGTTTAAAAAACATTATGTGGAGCAGACAGAGATAAACTTGGTCTGCCAGGGTCCCTCCCAGCTGCTGCTGAAGGATTGTGCACGAACATCCAACTTCAACAGATCAAACGCTTAAGGACTGAGGACTCTGAAAGACAGTCTCACTCTGCTCAAAGGTGAGGTGGGTTCAGCAGGCCCCAGTGCCTTAATCTGTGCCAGGGAAAATTGTGTTCTGGTCGGTTTCCGGTTCCTGGACCAGGAGCTGTCTGTGGAGCTTGTCCCCATACACACAGTAGCAGACAGAGATAAACTTGGTCTGTCAGGGTCCCACCAGCTGCTGCTGAGGGTATTTGCATGGCCACCTTCCTCCAACTGATCAATCAGAGAAGGAATGAAGATTCGAAATCCAGTCCCCTGGCCAGAAACAAGGTAGAGATTGAGCAGACCTTTTATTCAGAGGTGACAGGAGACATACAAACCCGTGGGCCACAACTGACTAGGAGACACCTAATTGTGAAATACTGAAGCCATGGGAAGACACCAGAGCAAAAATATATATAATAATGTAAAGAACAACAAGACAACTCCAGAAGAAAGTGGCGGTCCTACAACTACAAGCCCTGAACTGAGCAATGAAGAGGAAACAGAAGGAAGCAACACCAAAAATTCCTTTATGATAATCATTGAAGCTCTCAAAGAAGATATGAAAAAATGCCTTAACGAAATAGAAGAAAAAAAAACAAAAAAGTTGGAAGAGATGAACAAATCTATGAAAGAAACATGCTAGGTACTAAAACTGAAATAGAAGCAATAAAAAAGGCACAAAATGAGGCAAAGATGGGAATAGAAAACCTGAAGAAAAAAGCTGGAACCACAAACACAAGCATAACCTGCAGAGTTCAAGAGATGGAAGATAGAATCTCTGAAGTGGAAGACTCAGTAGCTCAAATAGATATATTGGTCAAAGAAAATACTAAACCCAAAAAAACCATAACTCAAAATGTTCAGGAAATCTGGGACACCATGAAAAGACCTAACTTAAGAATAAAAGAAATAGAAGAACGAGAAGAATACCAGCTCAAAGGAACAGATAATGTTTTCAATAAAATCATAGAAGAAAATTTCCCTAACCAGAAGAAGGAAATACCTATAAAGACACAAGAAGTTTACAGAACACCAAATACATATGAACCCCCAAAAAAGTCAGCACGCCATATTATAATCAAGCCACAAAACATACAGAACAAAGAAAAAATTTTAAGAGCTGCGAAAGAAAAGGTCCAACTTACGAAGTTCACTGTCAATAGGACAAAACTACAGCCTACAAAATGGGAAAAGATTTTCACCAATCCTACAAGTGATAGAGGACTGATCTCTAAGATATATAAAGAACTCAAGAATCTAGAGCTCAATTCCTTGAATAACCCATTCAAAAAAATGGGGTTCAGATCTAAAAAGGGAATTCTCAGCAGAAGAATTACAAATGGCTGAAAGGCACCTGAAAAAGTGCTCATCATCTTTAGCCATCAGAGAAATGCAAATCAAAACAACATTGAGATACCACCTAACGCCTGTTAGATTGGCTAAGATAAAAGGCATAGATGACAGCCTATGTTGGAGAGGATGCAGATCAAGGGGAACACTCCTCCATTGTTGGTGGGAGTGTAAGCTTGTTCAGCCACTTTGGAATGCAGAATGGCGGTTTCTCAGAAAATTGAGAATCAATCTCCCCAAAGACCCAGAAATACCACTTCTGGGTGTATACCCTAAAGGGGCACATTCACACTCCAAAGGTATTAGCTCAACTATGTTCATAGCAGCATTATGTGTAATAGCATGAACCTGGAAACAACCTAGATGTCCCTCAACTGAAGAATGGATTAACAAATTGTGGTACATCTATACAATGGAGTACTACTGAGTAGTAAGAAAAAATGATATCCTAAAATTTGCAGGCAAATGGATGGATGTGGAGAATATCCTCCTGAGCAAGGTATCACAAACTCAGAAAGATAAGCAGGGGATGTACTCACTCATTATTGGACTCTAAACAAACAAACAAACAAGAAAAAAAGCAAAGCATGCCCAAGCTGTAAACCCCAACCACTGAACAGCTTGGGATCAGAAACACCCTGAACAGACACCGTAGATCCCACTCCCCCTAGAGGAACACCCCACTCATTCTTGAGGGAGGGGGGAGAAAACTGCATCTGCCAGGAGTGGAGACTGAACTAAGCAATATTGGGGCAGTGGGACCATGGGACTCACTGCAGCCTGCCCAGGGATGGGATGGGGAGTTGTGGAGAAGAGAGAATGACTTGATGTGGTGGGAGGGGGTAGGGACCTTGAATAAGGATATACAAGGTTAGAAACTGTGACTTCTTTGTTAATGATAGCAATAATAATAATAAAAAGGGAAGAAAGAATAAAGAGCAAGTTATATGCCTGGGCCCTAGGTCAATCAGAATAAAATTAATATAAGTATGTGTGTGTGTTACTTTGGGACTGCTCGTCCAGATCTGGGAGGCTAGTCTGAGCCAGAAACTTCTTACTACATGAATATATAAATAAAAATATCAAAGGAATTTTAATGAAAATGGCAGTATTTACTGAAATGTATGAGCGTGGAAGGAATGGACTTTTCCCCAGGGAAATCAAAGCTCTGTTTGGGGTGTGTTCAGATGTCAAGTATTCAGGAGTCTGCAACTAAGAAAGTTTGGAAATATAAAGTGAAACACACCAGCAGTTAAATGGAACTAAGACCATGCAAATAGGAAAAAAAATCTTGAAAGTATTAAAGAATTAAGCTTCAAAGTTATTCCAAAATATGTGATAAGAGAATATCACAATCCTCATTGATCAGCATACTATTTCTTCAAAAAACATATGGTTAATTATTATCCTATGTTAACAATAAATGTTGAGATTTCCTTATTATAGCATTGCCTAGCCATAATAAGACACTCACAGGTTGGAAAGGTCAGTATAAGTTTGTGTGGAGGGGGAAGTGTTGAGCATGCATAATGAAAAACAGACAGTGATTTCAAATTACAAATTATTTAAAAGTTACACTTCAGCATTGGTTTATTTATACAGAATAGTGGTCAAGAACTGAGGAGTTTGAAGCAGAGCATATCTAAAAACAGAGTATTAAGAAAACTAATCGAGTGCTAGTAAAATAAACCAGCTGGGGAAAATAAAATTTGTGAAGAATAAATGTGCTTAGAATTCCAGTGTACACAGACAGATTTGAGGCTAAAAATTCATGTTGAAGAATCTCAGGAATAGGGTTCATAGAGATTCATAAAATGCTAACAAATTTTCTTGGTAAAAAGAAGTTACTGTTTGACACAGAATACATCTACAAAGATTGACAATTTTCTTCCCTTTATTGAAGTTTTATTTCCAATTACTGAGCCTGTGAGACACAAATTAAATATTTCACTTGCCAGTAGAGCAATATAAGAAAATTGAATCTCCATCAGTCTCCCCTGTGTTCCAGGGATTTATATGAAACAAGCAATTAGCAGTTTTGAACTATGTCCTAGCAAGACATCCTGAAACAATTTCCTTGTGGCCCATGTACCTCCTTAAGTAAATGTTACTTTATAATGTCATTTTCTTTATTTGGCCACCATCCTTTCTCAGAAGTTAATTAATGCTACAGCCTTTAGATTTGAAACATTACCAAGGCAGCTTGTTTTATACACCCAAGTTTGAATTTAAGCAGAGGTGATAAATTTGAAAAAGAAGTTTGTGCCTACTCTCTAGATGTATGTTTAAAAGGTTACAAAGATAAGTTCACAGTGGTGGTTATGCTTCCTATCATCAGACTTCTCTCATTAAAAGTCAGTAAGTCAAATTTTCTCCATTGATGCTCTAAAAAAAATAAGGTTCTTAAGATATTTGAATCTAGTGTGGCAGCTACTATCCACCTAGCAGAGGTTACATTTGTGCATTAATTAGTATGAAATGGTTCAATCACCTAGAAAGTTCTTAAATAATAAGACAAATCTTCACAGAATGAGTTTCTGTATTTAACTATATACACCAGCTAAGGATTTACTTTTCTACCATCATTTGGTCTAGAGAGGATCACAGGTAACCATTTAAAAAAGCCTATAATCTACATTTACTTTGTGAGCATGTGTATTCTTTATAGAGCTTCATTCATTTCACACAACATTCTTAGAATTTGGAATGTCATTAGTTACAATTTCTGTGTTCATATAGTTCAATGTATACTATCTCATCAACAACACATTGTGATAGCTGTTGTTTTTTTAAGATAAGCATTTAAGATAGAATTCATATATGTAACATCTGTAATGTCTCTAGCACCATATTTTCTTTGAAATAACACATAGCAAATTATGTTTTGATTATAATCAAAACATTAAGCAATTTCATTGCCCTAAAAGTTCAAGATTAACATCAATATACTCTTCTTGGAAACTATGATAGTTAGATTTCATTGCCAATTTGATTGTATTTAGTATTATCTTGAAGAGAATTTTCTCAATGTGACCTTGAGGACATTTCTAAAAATGGTTAACTAAGAAGGAAAGACCTATTCCCAGTGTTGGTAATACAATCCCATAGACTGGACCCAAAACTGAATAAAAGATAAAAAATGAGAACTCAGCTGCAGTGCCTGCATTTATTTTTATCTGTTTCCTGACTAAAGATGTATGTGACTAGCTGCTGCAAGTTACTGCTGCCATGATTCCCACATGAGACACTGCAGTTTGTAATTATGAGACAAAAATCAACCCTTCATTTCTCTAAGTTGTTTTTTTTATCAGGTATCTGTTCACAGTAACAAAGATATAAAAAGAACATGTTACAGTGGGATTGTGGTATGTTATAAATATTGTCCTACCTAATAGTTTAATAAAAATGCTGATTGTCTCAAGGCAGACAGGAAGTATGGATGGGGCTACCAGACTGGCATAATCTCAGAGCAGAGCAGACATAACAGGGGCGACAGGGATGTGACAGAGATACAATGCTAGAACAGCAGCAGAAGAATGAAGCTAAAATGCTGCTCTGATATAAGGTATGGAACCACATGGCTGAACAAAATGAGTTAATTAAAGGGTAAAGAGTTAGCAAGTTATATGCCTGAGCCCTAGGCCAATCAGCATAAAAATAATACAAGGGTTTGTATGATTATTTGAGGCTAAGCAGGGCTGAGAGTGGGACCAAACCTCGAGGTTAGACCAGAAAGTCCAAGCCAGAAACCTAATACAACAATACAGACCCTACATTCCCAAGCAGGGCAATGTCATTCAACATGAAAATAATCCAATAAAGTCTAAGAGACATGATTATAAAACTACTAGAAGAAAACCAAGGGTATGGTAGGGCACTAAAATAATCTCAGCTCTGAGCTGAAACAAGGAGGCAAAGAAGTATGAAACTACTCTGAATAATACTGAGATTCCCATCTCAAAAATGATCAACCAAAAAATGAAAGCAAAAACTACTATTAAGAAAGAAGAATAAAAGTCACAGAGCGGGAGAATAACAAAATAGAGATCTTGATAGAGGGAGTCATTGTGGGTTTAGAGAAAAACTTGGTGCTAGGAAAATACCCAAGAACCCAAAAGATGACCCCAACTAAGACTCCAAGATTGCAATGGCGGAGAGGGCACCTAAACTGACCTTCTCCTATAATCAAATTGATGACCACTCTAATTATCATTATAGAAATTATAGAACCTTCATCCAACAATGGATGGATGTAGATACAGAGATCCACAGCTAAGCACTGGAGCAAGCTCCCATTCCATTTAAAGCGAGGGAGCAGAGATTATATGAGCCACAGACACGGTCAATAAGACAAATCGACAGCCTTTGGGATTTGTCTTATTGGGATTTAAAGATGGGAAAAGATTTTCACCAACACTACAAGTGATAGAACACTGATCTCTAAAATATAGAGAGAACTTAAGAAACTAGAGCCCAAAAACCATAAATATCCCAATTAAAAAATGGGGTTCAGTACTAAAAAGTGAATTCTCAGCAGAAGAATTACGAATGCCTGAAAAGTACTTGAAAAAATGCTCAACATCTTTAGCAATCAGAGAAATGCAAACCAAAAAAACTTTGAGATACCACCTTACACCTGTCAGATTGGCTAAGATCAAAAACACAGATAGGCTGGATAGGATATGGAGCAAGCGGAAAAGTCCTCCATTGTTGGTAAGAGTGTAAACTTGTTCAGCCACTCTGGAATGCAGCTTGCTGACTCTTTACTCTTAAACTAACCAATCTTTCTTATCTTGTTCAGTCATGCATCTCAATACCTTTTCTCAGAGCAGCATTTCAGCTTCTTTCCTCTGTGCCTGCTCCCAGCTCCTTGTCATGTCTCTGTTGCATTTTTGTGGTGTCTCTCTCTGATATCTGTGTTCTTCGCTGAGATGTTCCCATAGTTTTCTTAGTCTAATAACCTCACCCACAATTCCTGTCTGTCTTCTGGCCAAACAGCTTTTTATTAAACCAGTAGGAGGCACAAATATTTACAAGGTACCTTGAATCCCACTACAGCCATGCCTCCATAAGGACTTGAGTTCAGATCCCTAGCATTCATACAAGAGCTAAGCATAGCAGTGCTCTGGGAGGCAGCCACAGATATCTCTGGGGCTTGTTTACCAGTCATTTTAGCCAATCAGTCATCCTTAGGTCAGTAAGAAAATGTTTCAAAATATAAGATGAAGAGCAACAAAAGACATCACCTGAGGTGAACCTTTGGCATCTCACATAGGCTTGCCATACCTGCCCCTGCTCTATGAACAGATACAGCACATACACCACAACACACACACACACACACACACACACACACACACACACTAATGAGAAGCTCCTTACACATGTTAGAATATCTATTTTTAAAGATAACATTAAGCATTGGTGATAATATTGAGAATGTACAGTTCTTGCATACTGAAAACTGGAATGTAAATTAATAATCTCATATAAAACACAAATTCAAGTATTATGATTACCAGACATTTTCTATGTTATGAGTTATAATAGACAATTTCTTTCACTTCTGATTATGGGAAAATAAATACTATATTTGTCAATTAGCTATCTTTCTATATCTTATTGTTTGACCTTCACAAAATTTATATTTAAATTTTTGCATAAGTAAATGTCAAATAATAAACTCTAACAATTATATATTTTATGCTATAGTCATTATTCCCATTTTAATTTCTTAAGAGCTTCATACAGTATAGTTTTGTCATGTTCTTTCCAGTCCTCCAATTCCTCCCAGATCCTACCCAATTCCCTATCCACTTAACCTTGTGTTTTTTTCTCTCAACTAAACAAATATATATATATATAAAACACTAAAAACCTTGGAATCTAATTTGTGTTCAACTATTCCTAAGTATTAGGCCTTCCTGTGAGTATGATTGATATGCCCAGTGTTACTCCACTAAAGAAAGCATATTTTACCTGACTCAAAAAATACTCTTTCCTGGTACTGAAGATTTTACTTGGTAGCCTCACACATTATAAGCTAATTTGATTTAAATTACACACACAAACACACACACACACACACACACACACAAACACACCATACAATTCCACATATATAAACTTCCACAATAGTAGGTTTTCATGTGTCTTTTAAAAAGTCCTTTAGTGTTGGCCCTCGCCATATTCCTTTCTCCATAAAGCCTACTATGTATTTTAAATATTCTGTACCTTGCCTTCCCATCCTCCAGCTCATTTAATCCCCCTATTCTAGTTTTCCCCATTGCTTTTCTATAGCATTATTTGCTAAATCTGCTTCCTTTGAAGAGCCCTTCATTCCCTGCAGTCTCTTCTAACTACCTAAAAGCTGTGGGTATTCTAAATGAAATACACACATGTAAAGCATAGAAGCTAAAACCAACATATAAGGGAAAGTGTGAAATATTTGTCTTCCTGTGTTTCCTGGGTTATCTCACTCTGAATAATTTTATCTATTTCCATCCATTCACCTGAATTTTTCAATCTTTCATTTTTATTAACATCTCAGTAGTAATCAATTGTGTAAATGTGTGCATTTTCATTTTCCATTCATTAGATAATGGACATCTAGGCTGTTTCTAATTTCTGGCTATTATGGATAGAACAAGTGTATCTCAGCCATTTTTGTTTCATCTTCTGAGAACTCTAGTTCTGTATCTCATTTTTAATTGGGTTGTTTGTTTTCTTTATGTTCAGTTTTTATCTCTTTGTATATTCTCATTACTAACTCTCTGACTGATATGTAACTGATAAATGAGGTTTTATTCTGTAGGTTGCTTTGTTGCATGAGTGCTTTGAATCTGTGGGTGTCCTTTACCATACAGAAGCTTTTTGGTTTCATGAGGTCCCATTTAAATTATCTTTATCTTAATGCATGAACTATCTGTGTCTTATTCAGAAATTCCTTTAGTGTTCCAATGAGTTGAAGTATATTTATTACTTTCTCTTCTATCCTTTTCAAGGCATTAGGTTTTATGTTACAGTTCTTGATCTATCTAGAGTTGAGTTTTGTGAAAATAGTAGATACTGATCTATTTTCACTATTTCTTTCTCTTCCTTTTATTGGAAGTAGATATGTTTTAGATGACTTCTCAATTAAGAGTACTACTGGCTGCTCTTCTAGAGGAGTCTGTTTCAATTCTCAGCACCTACATAGAGGTTCATAACTGTCTGTATTCTTATACATGTAGTTATCTAGTTTGATGAACACAATTTGTTGAATTTGCTTTTGTTTCTTCAGTGTACATTTTTTTTGACTTTTGTAAAAAATCAAGTGTCAGTAGATGTGTGGAGTTATGTTCAAGTTTTCAATTTAATTTCATTGATCAATGTGTCAGTTTTTATGCCCATGCCATGCTCTTTTTATTACTGTGCCTCTGTAGTATAAATCTGGAATGGTGATTCCTCCTGCAATTTTTTTGTTATTCTGGATTGTTTTATATATCCTATTTTTGTGGTTTTTCAGGGGTTTCTATATAAAATTTAAAAAATCTTCTATGAAGATTCGTGTTGCTATTTTGATGGGCATTGCATTGAGTCTTTAATCACTTAAAGAAGGTTAGTGAGAGAGAGGAGAGAAATATTTTCTGAGAAGATCAAGGTGGATATATATTTCAAGTATCAAACATTAAAAACTCATCTTTTCTTCCCCTGAACTAGAAATCTATTTCTGCTTGCTTGTGTGTGAGTCTGGCTCTGGAAGCTTTATTTTGTTATTATTTAGTTAGAATGTATTTGCATAGATTCCATATAATCTTCTTTACAGGGTCTTTATTATTTGTCTAAATAGATGGTAGACAAAGCTTTTTCACTTTAAGAGTATCTTCAGTATTCTTGGATCCTCACATTTACATATTTTTATAAGCAGCTTGATATATTTTTAAAAATGCATCATTTTGTGGTCATAGAATTTTATAAAATCTTGAGTTCCTAATCCTTGAAAAACAGTAGGTTCTCTTACTGAGTATATGTATTTTTAAAACAGTTTTTAATAGACGTAGAATTTTGACTCTAGAGGCTTTAAATATTTGTTATATTTATAATTTTATGTTAATTTTACATATACTAACTTGAGAAATTTTAAAAATTAATCTCAATTTTATATTTGAAGATTCCTTCAATTTTTGGTTATAGCTTCATGTTTTTATCTCTAATGTTTGTATTTTTGAGATGTAGTTTTAATATGCTACCCAGAATGCACAAATTCTCATCTTTTTTTTTTCCACTTTTTTTTTCTTCTTCATTTTGTATTTATCAAAAAAACAGTAAAAAGAATTTTTAAAAAAAAATGCTGAAGAGTTAACAATAACTATACAGAGGATAATAATCATAAGCATGGCTTATCAAGGGTGGAAATTCAAATAAGATTACTACACATATATTTTCTTTGTGTTCAGCTTTCCCTCTGAATTTTTTTTTCCATCCCTGTATATCCTTATTGAAGGTCTCTTCCCCTCCCACCACATCTGATCATTTTTCTTCTCTGCAACTCCCCATCCCCTCCCTTGGCAGGGAGCAGACAGTCCTATGGTCACACTGGCCCAACAATGCTTGGATCAGTCTTCACTCCCGGCCAAATCCAGTTTTGTCCCCGCTCCCTCAAGAGTGAGTCAGGTGTTCCTATAGATGGACTGGGGTTTGACAGGTCACTCCAGGGTGTTTCTGATCCCAAGCTATTCAGTGGTTGTGGTTTGCTGCTTGGGCATGTTTGGCTTTTTTTTTCTTGTTTGTTTGTTTAGAGACCACTAGTGAGTGAGTACATCCCCTGCTTATCTTTCTGAGTTTGTGATACTTCGCTCAGGAGGATATTCTCCAAATCCATCCATTTGCCTGTGAATTTTAGGATATC
>PVIH01026201.1:0-19209 GCA_004025045.1 Sigmodon hispidus | reverse complement strand
TTCTGGAGATACCATATTGCCTTTTGTATTATTATGTAATTTCTTGCACTGACGTTTGCCCATGGGTTCAGTGATTCACGATTAGATGGGTCCTGATCAGTTGTGGCACTTTGGTTTGTGTGTCTCCTGTCACCTCTCTGGTCAGGGTTCGAAACCGCCCCTCAGAGACCCCTGCAGTTGGTTTGCTCAGTTCACTCAGATTGGGGTCGCAGTAGGGCTCCTAGTAGATTCCCTGAGCAGCAGGAGCTGCGGGTGTGGCCAGGTGCAGAGTTCAGCTGCCCCTGCTCCAGAGTGCGCTGGGACGCCGCAGAGAGCACAGGTCCCGGTGGCGGAACCGGAAGCAGTGTGAGGTCAACTCTCCCTCCCAGGCCAGGATACAGGCGCTGAGGCCTGCCGAGCCCTCCTCACCTCTGGTCAGGGTTCGAATCTGCCCCTCAGAGACCCCTGCAGTTGGTTTGCTCAGTTCACTCAGTTCTGCGACCCTGAACAGAGTGAACTGAGCAAACCAACTGCAGGGATATATTTTTAAAATATTATATGTATGAGTTTTTGCCTGTAGGTATGTATATGAACCATACTACACAGGGGCTGCTTAAGGCCATGAGGGGGCATAAGATCCCTTTGGAGCAGGAGATAAAGATGGTTCTGAGCTATGATGTGGGTGCAGAGAGCAGAAAATGTGTCCTATGGAAAAACAACAGCTCCCTCAATCACTGAACCATCCCTTGAGGCCCTGAAAATTTTCTGCTTGAGAAGGCAGAACAGTTAAATATCTAGACAAGTTCACACAGTGGGAAATGCCATGGTATTACAATTTTAAGTCTAATTTTATGTGACATTGTGACTATATTAAATGATAGCCAGATAACACTCAGAATATTTTCTTCTGATTGTATTTAGGGTGATGCTTCTAAAACAACATAGCACTGGAATTGGTCATTGAAGTAAAATCATCTTACCATTGTGAGTGGACTCAAATGTAGCACGAATTCTGATTGTAATGAAGAGACTCAGAGCCAGATATAAGGGAAAGGCAGAAATAGCAGAGAGAGGAAACACCACAGGCAACTCTCATCCAGCTCTTTTCCGGCTTCCTCAGCCTTGCTTCTGGTTCCTTCTAACTGCTGCCATTTCCGTAAGCCTGCCTTAAATACTTTTTTCATTTCTTATTTGAGGGGCATCTAAGTTGTTTCCAGATTCTTGCTATTATAAATAATGCTGCTATGAACATAGTTGAGCTAATGCTTTTGGGGTATGAAAGTGTGACTTTAAGGTATATGCCCAAAAGTGGTATTGCTATATCCTTGGAGAGATGGATTCCCAGTTTTCTGAGAAACCACCATACTGCATTCCAGATTGGCTGAACAAGTTTAACATCAACCAACAATAAAGGAGTGTTCTTCTTGCTCCCCATCAACTCCAGCATAGGCTGTCATCTGTATTTTTAATCTTAGCCATTCTGACAGGTATAAGATGGTATCTCAAAGTTATTCTGATTTGCAATTCTCTAATGGCTAAAGATGTTGAGCATTTTTTCAAGTGTCTTTCAGCCATTTTTAATTCTTCTGCTGACAATTCCCTTTTTAGTTCTGAGCCTCATTTTTTTTAGTGTTTATATAATGATTTATTTTATTTATTTTTTCTATTATTAATAAAGTCACATTTTCTATCCCTGTATATCCTTATTCAAGGTCCCCTCCCACCCCCTCCAGTTACTCTCTCTTCTCCACATCTCCTCATCTCCTCCCCAGCAAGGGCAGGAGGTCCCAAGGTCCCAAGGTCCCAATATTGCTCATTTCAACCTCCACTCCTGGCAGATCCAATTTCCTCACCTGAATATCAAGACTGAGTCAGGTGCTGAACCCCATTTTTAACTGGGTTTTTAAGAGTTTGGGGGCTCTAGTTTGTTCAGTTCTCTATATATTTTAGAGATCAGTCCTCTGTCACTTGTAGGGTTGGTGAAAAATTTTTTCCCATTCTGTTGGCTATCGTTATGTCTTATTGACAGTGTCCTTACAGAAGCTTCTGAGTTTCAGGAAGTTCCACTTATTGATTGTTGTTTTTAGTATCTGTGCTACTGGTATTATATTTAGGAAGTGGTCACCTGGGCCAATGTGTTGGAAGGTATTTCCCACTTTCTTTTTTATCAAGTTTAGTGTCGCTGGTCTATGTTAAGGTCTTTGAACCACTTGGATTTGAATTTTGTGCAGTGTGATAGGCTTGTATCTATTTACATTTTACTACACACCACCGTCCAGTTATGCCAACACCATTTATTGAAGATACTATTTTTTTCCATTAAATATTTTTGGCCTTTTTGTCAAAAATCAGGTGTTCATAGGTGTGTTGGTCAATGTCAGGTTTTCAGTTTGATTCCATTGATCCACAAGTCTGTTTTTATGCCAGTACCAGGCTACTTTTATTACTGTAGCTCTATAGTATAACTTGAAGTCTGGAATTATGATGACTCCTGAGGTTCTTTTGTTAAACAAAACTGTTTTGGCAATCCTGTCTTTCCTGTTATTTCAAATGAAGTTGAGTATTTTTCTTTCATGTTCTGTAAAAAAATTGTGTTGGGGTTTTTATGGGAATTGCATTGAATCTGTAGATTGCTTTTGGTAAGACTGTCATTTTTACTATGTTGATACTACCTATCTAGGAACACGGGAGAATTTTCAATTTTCTGATATTGTCTTCAATTTCTTTCTTCAGTGATTTAAAGTTTTTGTCAAACAGATCTGTTACTTCTTTGGTTATAGTTACACTGAGGTATTTAATGCTATCTGTAGCTATTATAAAAGGTGATGTTTCTCATTTCTTTTTCAATCAACATGGGCGAAGTTCATATGACCTCACAGAAACTCATAGGAACTATGCATGTCTGCAGGTCCTCAGCATATATATTATGGCTTCAGCTTAGTAGTTTTATGGGAACACAATGTAGAAATGAGTGGGTCTCTGATTCTTGTGCCTTCTCTTGAGCTCCTTCCCTTCTGTTGATTTGTCTTGTCCAACTTCAGTGTGGTAGTCTTTATTTTATCTTATTATATTTTATTTTGATATGTTTTTTAAATGAATGAGTGGAAATATGGCCACTAGGGTAAAGGTTAATAACTGAACTTTCATTTATACGTTCTGAAAGAGGAAAATCAGTTTTCCCTAATGGAGTGATACTGGGTATCAACCAATACAGGGCAGGCCTCATGTTCATGAGTAGTTGATGGACTTCACAGTTTTAATGTGTGTTCTTCTATTTGGTTATTTGGTGGGTTTTTTTTTCTGTTTGAGAATTTTTTTCTTGATTTGACAAAGTTATTGTTGTATTATTGTTTTGTTTTGTTTTGTGCATTTTTAGTGTTTTGAGAAAGAACTTTATGTTGGGTAGACAGAAAAGGGAAGAGGATCTGGGGACTTGAGGAAGGGAAGGAATACAATCAAAATATAATAAAATTTGAATATTGTTTTAAATAATGAAAATAAAACTGTATCCCATCCAGGTTAGGATTAAAGGTCTGAGCTATTTTATTTGGTAGTCAGCCTTGAATTCACAGAAACACAGAAAGATCTCTGTCTATGGAGTTATGTAAGTAAAGGTGTAGGCTACCACTCCCAGCTTCTCCTGTGCTGGAATTAAAGGTGTGTCTTATTCAAGCCCAGCTGTTTGGCCTTGTACTCAAAGATCCAGATCTCCCAGAGGTATCTCTGTCTAAGTTTGACTGTGGGTTGATATCTTGATATTCCCGGTTTTATTAAATATGTAACATATCATCACACCCAATATAATTCATGGATGGTGAGAGAGAACAGAGGAGAGAAGACAATTGACTTCCTGCTGTTCTCTTGGCCTGGGTTATCCACTTTGCTCTCAGACATCAGAGTGCTGCATACACAACCACTGCTTGCATTTACTTATACCACTGGATATCTTATTCCTGTGTTTCTACAGATCTCTGATACAGTCTCTGGTAATACAAAAATCTCCATATTACAGAACATATTTTGTTAATAAATGAAATGGAATATAGTTGTAGAGAAAATAATTGTGTGGTTAATATTAAGATATGATAATAGAATTATACTATTGTGTACCATATATAGTGCAAACACTACATCCTACATGATACTGGAAGAATCACTTTGAAGATTAAGATCTGGGCATGCCATTTCTGAAAAGGTATGCATATTGGGTTAATTGAGGATTCTCTCTCTCTCTCTCTCTCTCTCTCTCTCTCTCTCTCTCTCTCTGCAAAAACCTTAGACTTCCCCTACCATAACTTTCCATGCCATAGTATGAGAATACTATGAGCAAACATAAGTGTTTCCTCATTTACTTGGTTTAATGGTATCTTAGAACAGTAATAATAAGTAACTAATAAAAACACAAGGTATAACATAGATATCAGGCTACCAGGGGAGGGAAAAATTTGGTCACACAGCCAGGAGATAATTCATACAATACCATCAAATCCAAGAGAAAAATACCTAGAAGAAACTTTAAAACAGGTCCCTTACAATCCCAAGGCCAGGACTCTGGGGACTGTAGAACAAGTGATCTCAGGTGACCTTCACTCATAGTCCTTCTTGACCTTCTCTTTTACAAGCTTTTTCACTGGGATCAGTTTTCTAGTTCTACTAACTGTTCTGCTACCAATGAAGCTATAAAATGCACTTTCAAAATCCTATGAGTTATGTTCATTGTCAATATTCACAGGAATATCTCCCATAAAATAAATAAAGACACACCAACATCAAAAGGCTAAGGAAGCTATTGTTTGTGAAATATTTCTGACAGTGTGACAGTAGCTGGGCATCTTCTGAAGATGTAAAGCCTTTCAAATATGTCCCTCACATCATGTTTTCCTTCTGCTTATTAATTATCCCTGTTTTAAAGAAGGTCTATGGCTCATAAAAAACTCAGAGTTTTTTTGTTTAAGCTTTTTGTAAGAACAGCATATATTCAGAACAGTTTACTTCATCTTAACTTTTTGTTTACAGGTAGAATCCAGGATTTATTAATAGACCCCCAAATACCATGCCCTACCTGTATTATGCCCAAAATATAACTCCTCTCAAATGAGATTTGACTATTTTAAAATGGCTACCCAGTGTCCTTTCCAAATACCACCACAGAGAAAGGCTGGTTATCTAACACCCGTTGTTCTTTATTGCTAGGAAATCCTTCAAAAGGAAAAAAAAATAATAACAGCAATTTTGTTCTCCACAAATCCATTGTTGTACAGCATTCAGAGGCCCCACATAGAATAAAAGCAATTTATAGACTAAATAAACCTCATAATAAGTGTAGGTGGAAAAGGAAATACTGCATTTAGGTTGAGTCTAACATGTACTATGTTATTAAAGAAATGCCATAAACAGTCAACGAGGCAACGTTTTCTCTCCCTGCAGTAAATAGGCATTTGGTGAGTTAAAATCTTTTACTTCCTACAGAATCAGCTATTTGGCTACTCTTGAATAGAATCTGTAATATCGCACTTTTAGTCTTAACTGCTTTCATTTGCTTCACAAAGAAAGTTAATAGAGAGCTTCAATTCTACATGTCTTTCTGAAAGAACAACCAGGTAGGCTAATAGCTGAATTGATTGCGATATATTGCTTCGCAATAAGAGTTCTCATTTGAAAATCGCAAATTCTTCACCAATTTCAATTAAGCAGTAAAACCAAACACACTTGGAGGTCTTCTATGTATTTATGCTGTGTATTTTGGGGCTCCTTCTGGGTAGTGGGTAGAATTGAAGAACTATGCGAAGCTATATTGTGAGTCAGTGGAAAGAAAAGTCAGATTCCAAAAGCTCTGGATCTTCATCTATAGTAAGAATAACTTTAAAAAAACACTGGAAATACATATTAATTTTTGAATGTACTGCTATTCTTTACTCTTTTTTCATATAATATAGAAAGAAAATAAAGTATATTAATTTTAAATTAGCTTATCTTATGATTCTCACTTTGATATAGTTCTATATGACTACAGAGGAGACAGTGTTCAATAATCTTGAGCAGGGCTCTGTTGAGATCCATAAAGGGAAACATATTTCCTCCCGAACAAAAGAGTGGATTCTACTTCTGGCCTTGAGCAGTGACCTAACATTACAAGCTACACCAGTCCTAAATTCTGGGCATCTCTTCTTCTCTTTTCAATTCTTGTCCACGCTGCTATTCAACTATTTAGCCTACCTCCACTGTGAACCTCTGTGTCCAACTCAAAAGTCATGAGAAGTCACGGTTTTCTTTCTTCCTCTTTCTCAGGCTTTCCTTCCTAGCCACTGGAAGACTCACAGCTTCCTTTTTACTCAATCATTTCTGATTGGATATAAGGTCCAATATGGATGGAAGAAATGTCTAACAGTGTTAAAGTGGCTGGGAGCCTGAGACTAGATCAGTACTTCACTTAACCCATATCAGAAAACCCTTCTTCTTACAGTATACAGGAATTAACACAGAGGACCACAACTGAACACTATAAAGAGAGTAAGTTGGGAAGCTCGGTTCTAAATGGAATGTCTTCACTGAAGTCCTTCTCTCAGTTCATAGTGATCAATTTGGAAAAAAAAGATAGAGATATTGTAAGAACCAGACATGATACATCTTTCAAGGAAACAGTATACTTATAGACACAAGACTGAAGAACTCACAGAGAGTGCTGAGAGGCACAAGTAGACAAGAGGGTTTAACTCTAACTAAAAGCTGTTTGTGGAGGAGGAAGGCTGAAGGCTGAGTGGGAGGGATTGGGAGAAGGAAGGGCATCTCCTTTTTGTTATATAAATAAAAAGAAAAAATAAGCATAGAAATAAAATGAAATAAATTTAATAAAAGCTAAAAAAAGCTGTTTGTATCTTATATCCACTTTAATGCACTGCTTCTGAGACTATAAATATGTGCGAGGAAGATGCTGCAGTTGATAGTTTCCTCTTAAACTGACTTTTAATTAACAATCACTGTCAAAAATCTTAGGTCATTCCTCTGAGCCCCACTCAAAAAGGAGTTAGTCATTTCCATGGGTCTGAAGCATCGGGGACCTTAAAATTATTGTGTTCCTGCCAACAGAACACATTCACTTATGTTTTCAACTGCTCCTCAAGAGCCTGTTCCTTCCTTCCAGCTGTCCAAACCAAGACAACACTGCATGTGTTTGACAAAGGAAGGTTGTGTCTTAATTTTCAGCCACCACAAGTACCACCAGCAATCTCATCATCTGAGCCTTGATTGGTCACACATATCCAAAATCAAGGCAATTTCTAATCAATCTTTTATGGACATTGTATTGAACTTGAAAACCTAAGATTCTTCTACTAGCCTGAGGCTGCTACAGAAAAATGGCAACTTTCATTACAAAAGCTCTCATGGACTTAGTCTCCTGATAACACACAGAGATTTCAGTCTTCCTAAAATTGTTGGTGGGAGTGTAAGCTTGTTCAGCCACTCTGGAATGCAGTATGATGGTTTCTCAAAAAACTGGGAATTCATCTTCCCAAGGATCCAGCAATATCACTATTAGGCATATACCCTAAAGATGCACATTCACACTCTAAAGGCATTAGCTCAACTATGTTCATAGCAGGATTATTCGTAATAGCAAGAACCTGGAAACAACCTAGATGCCCCACAACTGAAGACTAGATTAGCAAACTCTGGTACATGTACACAATGGAGTACTACTCAGCAGGAAGAAAAAAAAATGATATCCTAAAATTTGCCTACAAATGAATAGATTTGAAGAATATTCTCCTGAGCGAGGTATCACAAACCCAGAAAGATCAGCAGGGGATGTACTCACTCATTAGTGGACTCTAAACAAAAAAAGCAAAAAGCAAAAAGCAAAGCATGTCCAAGCTGTAAACCACAAACACTGAACACCTCCAGATCTGAAACACCTTGGACTGACTCATTGGAGCCCATTCCCATCAGAGTAACACCTGACCCAGTCTTGATGTTGGGGTGAGGAAAGTGGATCTGCCAGGAGTGGATGCTGAACTAAGCCACTTTGGGACCTTGGGATCTCCTGCCCTTGCTGGGGAGGAGATGGGGAGATGTGGAGAAGTGAAAGTGACTGGGACAGGAGGGGGAAGGGAGCTTGAACAAAGATAAACACAGATAAAAAATATGACTTTATTCATAATAAAAAAAATATAGCCCTATATCATTTTTTTAACACAGCACCACAGCCATTACTCAGGATAGGAAAGTCCAAATATTTGGTTATAAGGAAATAAGAATAAGTAGAATGAAAACTACAGACAAGAACAAATCCTAATATAATAACTGATCTACTAAAGTAGCATAGAGAATACATCTGACTTCCAAACATATGTTGTATTTGCGTAACTATGTAGATTTTATCTTGGAGGGAACATTATGCAAATGCACTACATTCCAGAAGATTGTCTCACTCTGCACAGACAGAGGAAGAATGTCAACTTCTTCACACCAGGAGTGAGATACTACCGAGTCACTATCAAAGCTCATTGCTGAGTCATTCACAGTATGGATATGCTGAATCCCATTACATCTCCATGGTCAGTGATCCTTGGAGAAAAAGTGTGTCATTGCTATGTAAGTTTGATTGATTTCATCTATAAAGCATCAATATAGTAATTTTCATAACAAATAGATGAAAACCATTCACAGCGTCTCAACGTACAGTTAAATTCAAAAGAAAAGGAGAGAGTGGATTATCTTAGAACAATGTTAAATTCATGATTTATAAAAAATTCTTGGCTCCTGGAGTGTTAAATTCCAGAGGCATAGGTTCCGCATCTGTGCATTCAATGAATCTCAGATAGAAAACACTCCAAAACTTGTTACATCTACACTGAACATGTACAGGTTTTTATTGCATTATTCCTAAGCCATAATATATATAACAATTATCTACATAGCATTTGCATTGTCTCAGATACTATATGGAACTACAGAATGTAAAAATTGGTATGTTATATCAACATTCAAAATGGTATTACTTTCAATTAAACAAATTTCCAAGTACTTATAAATGGACTTGTTTCATTCTTCTGTTAAGAGAAATGGATCATGTCCCACATTGACACCAATTATACACCAGTTATACAGGTAACATTAACCAACTCTTTTTTTCCCTTCTGATTTTAGTTTATATATATTAAATAAATCATCAAATTGTGCATACTTGTGGAGTCCTAAGTGATATTATAATACATTATGTCATGTTCTAATTATGGTAAGCATATCTACCATCTCAGATGTTTATCATTTCCAGTGTTGAAATCATTCAAATTCCTTTGGTTTTGGGTGTCTATTTGATATTTACTGACAACAAAATAGCATTCGTTGAAATGAAACATATTCTTTCTCCTAAATTCAACCAAGATTTATAGCAGTTTTAATCTTTGTTACTTAAACACCTACATTAGAACTTTTAATTTTTTCAGTTAAGTATATATAACATAGAAATGTGGCATCTAAGATGGACTGTGACTTTAATATAACAATTTTCAAATAAATAAGAATGTGTAATATAAAATAAGAGTGACTATTTTGAGCTTAGTGATATAAAAGTTCTTCCATAACTCAAGCTGTCCTGGCACTCACATCTTCCTATTCCAAATACCCAAGTGCTGGCTGGGGCTCTAGGCATATGCTAATGTATATAGGTTTTTAATAGCTCTTTAAAATATGTAACATAATACAATTGTTTGTATTCACTGTACTGGATAATAAAATATAAAAAGTATGAAGAAGTATTTGAGCATTCATGCTTTAACACCCACAGGTATCCTAAAACCAGTCTCCTCTGGGTATTAAATGAAACTGTACTGAGAACAAAATGGTACTCAAATTTTGTGATTTATTGATATTATTAGCCTGAAAATAATTGTTGAACATAATGCAGTTATTTTAAACATTTGGCAAGTTAAAACAGAAACCGTAGGGTGGCTGATGTCAGACCATAAGGAAGCAAGTCCTTTCTAGCAAAACAATAGTCTACTGTGTTAGGCTCTTACTGTAGTCTCACCATGAGTAAGATCCACAGAATAATTCAAAATTGCAAGCAGAGCTTAATGCACTTAATTGAGAATTTTGAGTCCATTATGAGTACATGTTAAATATTAAGCAGTTGAAAACCAAGCTTACTATTTTTGGAGCACAATCAGATTAAGCATAAAACATAAAGCTGAATATAATATTAGAGTTTTCAGGTGAACGTAGATAGTTTTGCTCCATGACACAAATTTACAGAAGGAGTAGAGTATCTTATATTGGTAATATCTCTCTACCAATTACTATGCCTTTTAGAAAAGGAGTCAACAGAGTGTTTCATACTACCTCAGATAACAAAATATTCATCTTTGCAAATGAGATTATTTCTATCCCTGTAGTAGTAACTTTCTGGCCCAGCCTTTCCAGCCCAGTTCTGAGGTTCTGACCTGTAGACCCACAGAAACACACGGATGCTTATATTAATGTTATGTGGATCAGCCTATAGCCCAGGCATATAACTTGCTAACTCTTAATTCTTAAACTAGCTCATGATTCTTACCTAGTTTAGCCATGCAGTTTGG
The DNA here is from genome assembly GCA_004025045.1 of Sigmodon hispidus. NCBI lineage: Eukaryota > Metazoa > Chordata > Mammalia > Rodentia > Cricetidae > Sigmodon > Sigmodon hispidus. The sequence goes on along the minus strand of PVIH01026201.1, from coordinate 8,653 downwards.
TACCTTTTCTCAGAGCGGCATAGTTGCCTTCTGCATCTCATGTCCATCTCATAGTGGTGTCTTCGTAGTGTCTCTCAGGCATCTTTGTGGCATCTCTGCTCTGCTCTGAGATGTTCCCAGAGTTTTCTTAGTCTGGTAGCACCACTCATACTTTCTGTCTGCCTTAGACCAATCAGCATTCTTATTAAACTAGTAAGCGGAACAATGTATCAGAACATAATTCCACTACGTATCTCAACTACTCAGGTCTGCTAGGATATCAGCAAAGCAGCTACAAATAATATGTGCATCATTAAATGGGGCTATTATGCTTAAAACTTTAATTTACAGACACCAACATTTGGATTTCATTATGTTTCATGTATCACACTTTTTAAATTTATTTCAATAATTAAATTAGAAAAATTAGCTTAAGTAGATATGCAAACAGAGGTATCATAATAAATCTGAATTCTGGACTGTCATTTGAAAACCTTACAAGAGACTATGGATTAGATTTAGGACAAGACATTAAAATTTAAGGCATGAATTCACAAAGCCAGTTATGTAGGAGAATCTGTGAGAATGAAGTTGTCTCACCTATAACTAATAGCCAAATATCTCTCAAAGTAAAGACAAGTTCTTTCTTAAAGTGCAGAAAATTTTATTGATGTGCTGCCTTGTTTTATGAATTCTTGACATAAACTACAGTCATCTGAGAGGAGGGAACCTCAATAAGGTTGTGCTGTGAATAAAACAATAGAGAAATTTTAAATGGTGACTACTGTAGGGGACCCCAGACCATTGTGGTGATACCACTCTGGGCTGATGGTCCTGGATTTTGTAATAAAGTTGGTAGAGTGAACCATGAGAAGTAAACCAGTAAGTTAACCTTTTTATTGTCTCATAATTAGTGCCTGCCTCCAGATTCTTGTCCTGCTTGAGCTCCTGTCCAGACTTCTTTCAATGATAAATCATGATATGGAAGTTTAAGCCAAAGGAAACTTTTTCTCACCAAGCTACTTTTGGTCACAGTATTCCATCATAGCAATAGTAACATTTAATAAAACAGAAATATACATGGATATATTTATTTGAGGTATAAATATACACAGAGACACACATATAGCCATATACTGTCGACGTAGATATGTCTATATATACATCTCTTATTAGAAAGACTATTTTAGATATGTTATTATTTGAGACAGTATTATTAATGAAATAAACCTAGATTTTTTTACTATCATCTATTTTGTTGTTTCCTCATTTAAGTGACTGCCATAGTTTCCCATTCTGCTGCTTAGAAACCATATCTAACAGTGTTAGTACAGGTATGTCCAGAGCAAGGATGCAATATCACCATTGCATGTAGGCACATTCTTTTAAAAATTTTGCTCCCTTTAGTTTACTGAAAATCATCATCAAGAAGCTTCATTGTTTAGAAGATCTTAAATTTATGGTGTTATAAACATTTGTATTTAAAAAGTCAACGGTCCAATCAAGCAATTTTTCCACCTTGCTCTCATTATCTGCCTTTCTAAATGACAGGGCTTTCTATTATAAGTGTTCATTTAACATCTGAAATTGATTGCTCATTATTGTGATTAATGCATTATTATAAATAAACGATGCATCAGTGTGTTGACAATCTGAAGGGTTTCTGTGCTGATTAATGATAAATATAGATAACATGTCTTATTTCCTCATTTAAAAATTCTGAACTTACCCAATAAAATAAGCAATAAATTGACTAGTTTCTGTATTGCAGTTTATAATTTGACGTTGGGTTTAGCCAGGTGGAAATATTAGCATATTAGACTTTAAATGCAATTGATGAGAAAAAAATTAAAGGTCATGAAATTCAGGTGCATTTAGATCACAGTTCTTGTCATTTTTTTTAAAAGAAGGCCTGTTTTCTTGAACACACATGCAGAAAGGAGAGAAATTCAACTTGGGCCCTGACACTGTAGCATTACACAAAACCAAAAGCACCAATTCTATTTCTATGCAGTACATCTAATGGCTTAGAATTTCTGAAATCAGTCCATACTTGAGATTAGTTTCCACCCATGCAACTAAAACCTATCTTTCTGTTCTATTGAGGTTTTACCTTTACTCATTTATTTTAGTGTGTGTGTATACTCATGTAGGTACACATACATATGAGTACCACAGTGCCCCTACAGAGGTCAGAGGATAGCTTTCACAATTGGTTTTCGTATTCTAACATATAGACTCCAGGAATAAAACTTAAATCATGAGGTAGGCAAAATACCTTTATTTTCTGAGACATTTAATTGGTCTTCAGATGAGACCTATCCTGATAAAAATACAAGAATACAAAATACTCTTTCTTGCAATAGATGTTACTATAAAGCCCCATTATTTAAACAAAATTTAAGAATTCAGAATTATTGTAATGAATAGATCTCTTTGGCATATGATATAAATATCTAAATGTTTGACTGAATACGATATGAGTTTTGTCAAAAAATAATACAACTACAAATGTTTAGAACAAGGTGAGAAAATGAAAATTTTATAAACTATGGATGACAATGTAAATGATGACATTGAAAAGAAAAAAAATAATTTAAGATCTTCAAGAAAGTTAAAACAAAACAACAATACAACCCAGTAATCATGTTTGTATCTCTCACTCAAAAGAAGATGGTCAATATGCTAAAAGTATATCTGGACAACAAAGGTCATTAAAACATTCTTCACAATATCAAAGCTTTTGAAGCAACCTAAATGTCCTTTGAAGAATGAATGAAAAGTAAAATATGATTTAAACACAAAAAGAAACATTACTAACTTGCAAACATTTTATTTTTAATTAAGTGTGTAAATGTTTTACCTCTGTGTATGTATGTACATGTGAGTGGAAGTGCCCCAGGAAGACAAAGGTATATGCTGCCCCTGAAGCTGGACTTAAAAGTGAACTGTCTGACATGTGTCCCAGGAACTGAACTCAAATCTTCTGCAAGAACTTTGTGCTAGTTGTGTTTGTCTGCTTGTTTGGGGTTTTTTGAGAAAGTCAACAAGATAGATAAACCTTTATCTAAACTAATCAAAAAGCAGAGAAAGCATATCTAAATTAACAAAATCAGAAATGAGAAGGGGGACATAACAACAGACCCCCAGAAAATCCAGACAATTATCAGGTCATACTTTGAAAATCTATACTCCACAAAAATGAAAAACTTAGAAGAAATGGACAGCTTTCTTGACAGCTTTCTGGACAGATATCATTTACCAAAATTAAATCAAGATCAGATTAGAGACCTAAACAGACCTATAACACCAAAGGAAATTGAAGCTGTCATTAAAAGTCTCCCAATTAAAAAAAAAATCCCAGGTCCAGATGGCTTTAGTGCAGAATTCTACCAGACATTCAAAGAAGAACTAATGACAATACTCCTCAAACTATTCCATACAGTAGAAACTCAAGGAATATTGCCAAACATTTTATGAGGCCACAATAACCCTAATACCCAAGTTACTCAAAGATGTAAGAAGAAAAGAGAATTACAGACCAAATTCCTTCATGAACATTGAGGTAAAAATTCTAAAAAAATTCTGGCAAATTGAATACAACAACATATCAAAAAAATCATCCACCACGATCAAGTAAGCTTCATCTGGGAGATATAGGGATGGTTTAACATACAAAAAACTGTAAACATCATTCATCATATAAGCAAATTGAATGAAAAAAAAACACATGATAATTTCATTAGATGCAGAAAAAGTCTTTGACAAAATCCAACACTCCTTCATGATAAAATCCCTGGAAAGGTCAGGAATACAGGGAAAATACCTAAAATATAATAAAGGTGATATACAGCAATCCAACAGCCAACTTGATACAAGATAGAATAATCTTTGTAGAAAGAACCAAAAAGGAGAAAATATTTACATAAGATTGGCCAGTAATTAAGTCTATGGTGGATTTTCTTGATTAACGTCCGACTTGGGAAGGGCAAGCACACTTTGGTTGTAGCCAACCATAGGCAGGGGGAGCCTCAATCATGTAAGGAAGCAGGATGAACAAGCCAAGTAAGTAGTGTTTCTCTATGACCTGTGCTTTATTTTCTCCCTCCATGTTCCTGCCTTAAGACATCTTGCCCTGATTTCCTTCATGATGGATTTCAACTGTAAGCCAACATAAATCCTTCCTTCCCCTAGTTGATTTTGGTTGTGGTGTTTATCACAGTATCAGAAACCTAAGACAAGCCATTTGTGCTCTTCACCTATGACAGTTCTCCCCAGCCTTGCTCAGCCTTTTAAAGGGGGATCTTATCATTCACAAGAGGAATAATGACTGAGACTACAAAGACAGTTCAGCAGGTAAGAGCACTTGCTGATTTTGCAGAGGGCTGCCTTAAAATTCACATGCAGGTGGATAGCCTGCATGGTTACCACCATTACCAAGGATCTAATGCCTCTTTGTGGTCCCATTGGGCACCTTCAGACACAGGATGCACATATACATATGAGATAAAACACTCAAAAACAAAAACCAACAACTTCGGGATTGCCTCACATGGGAGTGACATCCCCCCTAGTCTGTCACGTGACAGTGTGAGTCGGGGTGAGATGCTTCCCTTACCCCTCGTCCCTCATCACCTGCAACAGATAAAGGAGCTGGCCCTCCTCCCCCTTACCATCTACAGCACTAAGAAAAATGGGCCCTGCTCCTCACCTGAACATCTCAATAGAGCTGACCATGTCAGCAGAGACACAGTGAGCTGGTCCTGGGGATGTGAGAGTGAGATGCTTTAGCCATATCGCTCTCATCTGCAATGTGGTAGTGAGGGTGAGGGAACGATGCCCACTCCCTTGCCCCTGCTACCTGTGGTGGGCCAGGGTGCTACTCCTTCTTCGCACCAACTGCAGCACTCTGGAAAGTCAGCCCTGCACCTCTCCTGGGCAGGACAACAGAACTGACCCCATTGAAGGGCTACAGGTGAACCGCCTGAGAATGTGAGCATGGGAGATCTGAATCAGCCCCTCATCTGCCATATAGTGGTGTGGTCCAGAGAGAAATGCTCTACTCACCCTGCCCCTCTATGCCTGAGGCGACAGGGGGGAGCTGGTCCTAAAGTCGTAAGAATAGGAAAGTTGTCACTGGCCCTCGCCAATTGCAGCACTCAAAAGAGAAACCCCCGAAACCTGCCTCAACAACACAATAGAGCTGGTCCTGATGATGTAGGTAGGTGTACGAGAGCCAACCCTGAAGGCATGAAAGTAAGAGACCAGGCTCACCTTTTGAACACCTCTGCAAGGGATGAACTAGCCAGGGCAATGCTGGAGAGCTCACCCTGTTGGTGAAAATGGGGGACAACTGGTGGCATGACTAACCCGGCACCGTCTTGCCTGCTTGACCGGGCTCCCGGCTCCCTACACATGCTCATTAATAGGTAGGAATAACATAGTAAAGATGGACATACTTTAAGATTTAATGCAATACCCAACAAGATTTTGACACCTTTTTTTACAGGCCTTGAAAGAACACTGCTCAATTACATGAGTTAAAACAAAAACCCAAGAAGCCTAAAATAATCCTGTACAGTAAAAGAAGTTCCCACAATTATCACCAATCCTGTTCCCAAGCTCTGCTATAGAAATATAGTAATAAAAATAACTGTAAGGTATTTTCATAAGAACAGAAATTTTGATCAATGGAATTGAATTTAACATTCAGACATAAATCCACACAATTATGGACACCTGATTTTTTTTTATAAGGAAGTCAGAATTATAGAATAGAGAAAAAAGCATCTTCAACAAATGGTGCTGGTATAACTTGCTTCAGCATGTAGAAGAATAAAAATAGATCTACATATATCACCTTGCACAAAACTTAAGTCTAAGTAGGTCAAAGATATAAACCTAAAACCAGATACATTGAATTGGATAAAGAGAAAGTAAAGAATAACTTTAAATGCATTGGCACAAGAAACACTTTCCTGAACAGAAAACCATTAGCACAGCCATTAAAATTGACAATTAATAAATGAGACCTCAGAGATCTCCATAAGGCAAAGGCCACTGTCAATAGGAAAAAACAGCAACTTACAGAATGGAAATAGACTTTCACTATCTCCACATCTAGCAGGACTAATTCAAGAAATATATAAAAAACTCAAGAAACATGATATTAACAAACCAAATAATTCAATCAAAAATAATGGAGTGCAGATTTAAATTGGACATTATTAATGGAAGAATCCCAAATGTCTGGGAAGCACTTAAGGAACATTCAACATCCTTAACCATCAGGGAAATGCAAATCAAAATGATCTGAGATTCCATTTTACACTTGTCAGAATGGCTAAAATAAGAAAATACTCGACAGCTCATGTTGGCAAGAATATGGAGCAAGGAAAATATTTCTCTACTGCAGGTGGGATTGAAAGCTTTTATAGAGACTATAGATATCAATATGCTGTTTCCACAGAAAATTGGGGCTCTGTTTATCTCAAAACCCAAGTATCCCACTCCTGAGCATATTCCCAAAGGATGTCCCATCCTACCACAAGGAAACTTGGTCAACTATGTTCATAGCAGCTATACTTATAATAGCAAGAAACTGGAAACAACCTATATGTCCCTCAATTGAAGGATGGATAAAAGAAAAATGTAGAACATTTACACAATGGAGTATTACTTTACAGTTAAAAAATAGCATTCTGACATTTGCAGGCAAATTTATGTATATGGAACTAGGAAAAAACATTGAGTGAACTCAGCTAGACTAAAAAAGAAATACATGATATATACTCACAAGTGGATATTAACTATAAAATAAAGGATAACCATGCTACAATTCACAGAGACACTTAGTAACAAGGAGGGATTAAGTGGGGATGCATGAATTTCCCTTACTGAGATCAAGTGGTGACAGCAAGAGGAGGGATTAGGTGCCCGGGATTGAGAGAGACAGTACTGGGAGAGACAGCTGTAACTGAGCATCTCAGGAACAAGCAAGAATCATGCAATGGAAAGTCTCAGGAATCTAGGAGGCAGACCTGAGCTAAGACATCTATCAATGGGAAATACTGAGCTTAAACAGGCCATCTTTATAAGGCAAGACTTCCAGTCTTGGTACTCAAACTCAGCCACAAAACCTTTGACCTACAATTTGCCAAATTTGTGGGAGCAGCCAACAAATGACTGGTCCAGCTTAAGACCCAACGCAGGAGAGGGAGCCCAGACCTGACACTGCCTGTAGGATCAGGACCCAGGGATTTGATAGCTAAGAAACTAATGATAGATCCAAACATGACTGGCAAAGAAAGAAAAAAATAAAAACATGAAGGAAAGTCAACAAAATTATTTCAATGATATTCTTCCATTCTCATATGCAAGAGCCTAGCATAATTGTTATCAGAGAGACTTAATTCAACAACTGATGGAAGGAGATTTAGAGACTCACAGCCAAGTGTTAGATGAATCTTGGAGAATCCTGTGAAGGGCAAGAAAACTCTGTATGCTGTGGGATGGTCTTTCTGTACTCTGTGAATGTGGTGCTATCATTAGTTAATAAAAAAGGCTGCTATGGCCTATGGCGAGGCAGGGCATAGCCTGGGTAGATGTCCAAGCATAGATACAGAAGGGCAAAGTCTGGGAGATGTAATCCAGCTGCCCAAGAAGCAAGGTACTAGTAAACAATGGCTAATTTGGTAATACATAGATTATTAGAAATTGGTTAATTTAAGATGTGAGAGCTAGATATAGTAACCTGAGGCATAGACCATTTGTAATTAACATGTTTCTTTGTGTCAATTTGGGACCAAGTGAGCACAGGACAACAGAAAACTTGTGAGCATACTGTAGGAGCCAGAAAGATCAAGAACGCCACGCAAAAAAAAAATTTATCTGAGACTATAGGGTCTCAAAGAGACTGAAATGAAAATCAAGTAGCATGCATGGTTCTTACCTAAGCCCTCTGCATATATGTTATTGTTGTGTGGCTTGGAGCTTTTGTAGGATTTTTAACAGTAGGTGTTGGGCTGTCTCTGACTCTTTTGCCTGCTTATGGAACCCTTCTCATCCTACATAGTTGCCTTGTTCAACCTTAATATGGGGGGCGCCAACTCTTAGTGCAATGTAATTTGTATGTTTTGTTGATAGGCCTGGGAAGCTCACCTTTTTCTGGAGGTCTATGGGGCCTGAGAGGGGAGAAGAAGAGTAAATATTTTTTTAAAAAATAGAAAGTCTCCTCTTTCTCAGCTTTAAGTTTATATGGAAAGAAGCTATGTCTGTGCATTACGTTAACTTAAATCACAGCAGATATTTTTAAAGTTTTGTAATTTTTGACCCAGCGCTGGCTGCAGAATCCCAGCGCTCTCTGGGGCAGGGGCAGGTGGACGCTGTACCTGACCACTTCCACGGCTCCTGCTGAGGGAAACCCCGCCAAGACCTCGAACTGAGCGAACCAACTGCTGGGGTCTCAGAGGGGCAGATTCGGACCCCGCCCAGAGGTCAGGAGGGGGCTAGAGGCCTCAGTGCCTTTATCCCAGCCTGGGAGGGAGAGTTGAGCTCCCATTGTTGCTGTTTCCACTTCCGGGACCCAGCGCTGGCTGCAGAATCCCAGCGCTCTCTGGGGCAGGGGCAGGTGGACGCTGTCCCTGACCACTTCCACGGCTCCTGCTGAGGGAAA
>PVIH01026200.1:0-19214 GCA_004025045.1 Sigmodon hispidus | reverse complement strand
AGGAGTCTAAATGAGGTTATGATGCAAATGGATTTCATAGATATCTACAGATCCTTCCACCCAAAGGCAAAGGAATATACATATTTCTCAGCTCCTCATGGAACTTTCTCCAAAATTGACCACATAATTGGTCATAAAGCAAATATCAGCAGATACAAAAAAATGGAAATAATCCCTTGTAACATATCGGACCACCAGGCCCTAAAGTTAGAGTTCAACAACATCAAAACCCAAAGAAAGCCTACCAACTCATGGAAACTAAACATCAATCAGCTGAACCATCTCTGGGTCAAGGAAGAAATTAAGAAAGAAATCAAAGTCTTCCTAGAATTCAATGAAAATGAATCTACAATGTATCCAAACTTGTGGGATACAATGAAAGCAGTCTTAAGAGGAAAATTCATAGTGCTAGATGCTTATATGAAAAACCTTGAGAAATCCCACACTAGAGACCTAACAGCACAGCTGAAAGCCTTAGAACAATTAGAAGCAAACTCATCTAGAAGGAGTAGACGGCAGGAAATAATCAAACTTAGAGTTGAAATCAATACAATTGAAACAAAAAGAACAATACAAAGAATCAACGAATCTAAGAGTTGGTTCTTTGAGAAAGTTAACAAGATAGATAAGCCCTTAGCCAAACTAATCAAAAAACAGAGAGAGAGTGTTCAAATCAACAAAATCAGAAATGAAAAGGGGGACATAACAACAGACCCCCAGAAAATACAGAGAATTATCAGATCATATTTTCAAAATCTGTATTCCATAAAAATGGAAAACCTAGAAGAAATGGACAGCTTTCTGGACAGGTACCATCTACCAAAATTAAATGAAGACCAGATTAATTACCTAAACAGGCCTATAACCCTTAAGGAAATTGAAGCTGTCATTAAAAACCTCCCCAAAAATAAAAGCCCTGGCCCAGATGGTTTCAGTGCTGAATTCTAACAGGCATTCAAAGAAGAATTACTACCATTACTCCTCAAACTATTTCACACAGTAGAAACTGAAGGAATATTGCCAAATTCCTTTTATGAGGCCACGATCACCCTAATACCCAAGCCACTCAAAGACACAACAAAGAAGGAGAATTACAGACCAATTTCCCTCATGAATATTGATGCAAAAATTATCAACAAAATCTTGGCAAACCTCGTACAACAATGTATAAAAGATATCATCTACCACGACCAAGTAGGCTTCATCCCAGAAATGCAGGGCTGGTTTAACATACGAAAAACTGTAAATGTTATCAATCATATAAATAAACTAAAGGAACAAAACCACATGATCATATCCTTAGATGCGGAAAAAGCCTTTGACAAAATCCAACACTCCTTTATGATTAAAGCCCTGGAGAGATCAGGAATACAGGGAGAATACCTAAATATAATAAAGGCGATTTACAAGAAGCCGACAGCCTGTATCAAACTTAATGGAGAAAAACTGAAAGCAATTCCACTAAAGTCAGGAACTAGACAAGGATGTCCTCTCTCCCCTTATCTATTCAATATAGTTCTCAAAGTTTTAGCTAAAGCAATAAGGGAACGAAAAGAGATTAAGGGCATACAAATTGGAAAAGAAGAAGTGAAGCTATCTGTATTTGCAGATGATATGATTGTATGCATAAGTGACCCACAAAATTCTTCCAAGGAACTGCTACAGCTGATAAACACCTTCAGCAATGTAGCAGGATACAAGATTAACTCAAAAAAAATCAGTAGCCCTTCTATACACTAGAGATAGAAGAGATGAAAAAGAAATAAGGGAAACATTACCCTTCATAATAGCTGCAAATAGTATTAAATACCTTGGAGTAACTATAACCAAAGAAGTAACAGACCTATTTGACAAAAAATTTTAAAACACTGAAGAAAGAAATTGAAGAGGATATGAGAAAATGGAAAGCTCTCCCATGTTCCTGGATTGGTAGGATCAACATAGTAAAAAATGGCAATTCTACCAAAGGCAATCTCCAGATTCAATGCACTGCCCATCAAAATCCCAACACAATATTTTTTGGACCTTGAAAGAACAATACTCAATTTCATTTGGAATAACAGGAAAGCCAGGATTGCCAAAACAATTTTACTCAATAAAAGAACCTCAGGAGGTATTACCATCCCTGACTTCAAGCTATACTATAGAGCTACAATAATAAAAACAGCCTGGTACTGGCATAAAAACAGACTTGTGGACCAATGGAATAGAACTGAGGATCCAGACATTAACCCAAAAACCTATGAACATCTGATTTTTGACAAAGAGGCCCAAAACATTCAATGGAAAAAAGATAGTATATTTAACAAATGGTGTTGGCATAGCTGGATGGAAGTGTGCAGACAAATGCAAATAGATCCAAGCCTGTCACCCTGCACAAAACTCAAATCCAAGTGGATCAAAGACCTCAACTTAAACCCAACCTCTTTGAACTTAATAGAAAAGAAAGTGGGAAATACACTTCTACAAATTGGCAAAGGTGACCACTTCCTAAATATAACACCAGTGGCACAGACACTAAGACCAACAATCAATAAGTGGGATCTCCTGAAGCTGGGAAGCTTCTGCAAAGCCAAGGACACTTTCAATAGGACAAAACAACAGCCTACAGAATGGAAAAAGATTTTCACCAACCCTACAAGTGATAGAGGACTGATCTCTAAGGTATATAAAGAGCTCAAGAATTTAGATCCCAAAACCTTGAATAACCCTATCAAAAAATGAGGTACAGATCTAAAAAAGGAATTCTCAGCAGAGAAAATACGAATGGCTGAAAGGCACCTGAAAAAGTGCTCTTCATCTTTCGCAGTCAGGGAAATGCAAATCAAAACAACTTTGAGATACCACCTAACACCTATTAGAGTGGCTAAGATAAAAGGCACAGATGACAGCCTATGTTGGAGAGGATGTGGAACAAGGGGAACACTCCTCCATTGTTGGTGGGAGTGTAAGCTTGTTCAGCCATTTTGGAATGTAATATGCCGGTTTCTCAGAAAATTGAGAATCAATCTCCCCAAGGACCCAGCAATACCACTTCTGGGTGTATACCCTAAAGAGGCACATTCACACTCCAAAGGTATTAGCTCAACTATGTTCATAGCAGCATTATTTGTAATAGCAAGAACCTGGAAACAACCTAGATGTCCCTCAACTGAAGAATGGATTAACTGTGGTACATCTACACAATAGAGTACTACTCAGCAGTAACAAAAAATGATATCCTAAAATTCGCAGGCAAATGGATGGATTTGGAGAATATCCTCCTGAGTGAGGTATCACAATCTCAGAAAGATAAGCAGGGGATGTACTCACTCATTAGTGGTCTCTAAACAAACAAACAAGAAAAAAACCAAGCATGCCTAAGCTGCAAACCACAACCACTGAACAACTTGGGATCAGAAACACCCCGGACTGACCCTTCGGACCCCACTCCAACTATAGGAACACCTGACTCACTCTTGAGGGAGGATGGACAAAACTGGATTTGGCCAGAAGTGGAGACTGATCCAAACATTATTGGGTCAGTGGGACCATAGGACTGTCTACTCCCTGCCCAGGGAGGGGATGGGGAGTTGTGGAGAAGAAAAATGACCTGATGTGGTGGGAGGGGGAAGGGACCTTGAATAAGGATATACAGGGATGGAAAAAAAAATTCAGAGGGAAAGCTGAACACAAAGTAAATATATGTGTAGCAATCTTATTTGCATTATCACCCTTGATAAATCATGCTTATGATTTTTATCCTCTTTATAGTTATTGTTAACTTTTCAGCATTTTAAATTCATTTTACTGTTTTTTGATAAATACAAAATAAATAAAGAAGAAAAACAGAAAAAAAAGAAAAATTAACTTTAATCTCTTTTTAATAGCATTCAAGTTTTACTACAGTGCATGCATGGTGTACGCTTCTTTCTTGTCAAGCAAGACTTAGGACTTTCAAAGTGTGTGCATATTTCAATTCTTTTTATATTTTCAAAATTTATTAGTAAATCTTAAAATATCTTAAAGCTAAAAAAAAAAGAAAGTATAGTGAAATCATGATCCTGATACATAATGGTTTTGTTTTCAGATGCAAAGAAAATGAATTCATGAAATTTGCAGGTAAATGGATGGAGCTGGATAACATCCTGGGTAAGGTATCCTGGAAAGACAAATGCCATATGTTCCCTTATGTTTGTGGATTTGTATTTTGGATTTGAGTATAAATCCTGGAGTAACACAGAAGCCAGGAAAGCAAAAGGTAGAGGTAGAGAGGAAGAGTTTTAGAGGAAGCCATAGGTCAAAGATGCTATGCAGGAGGAAAGGGAACAAGTGGGGTGAGGACGAACCTGGGGTGGAGAAAATAGGGCAACACAGAGGGAGAGTGAGGAAGGATAGATAACACTAACAATATTTGAAAAGCCATAATGAAACACTATTTTTAAGCTAAAAAACATGTAATAAATGTATATATACACATACGTATATATCTACACAATATATATATATATCTACCCACATTTATACACATACACATAGAAATACATATCTATAAACACATTTATATATATCTATACACACATCTAAACATGCTTATACATTTATACATATCTATACACACATTTATGTATATCTATACACACATCTAAACATGCATATACATTTATACATATCTATACACACATTTACACATCTGTACACACATTCAAACATATCCATATACACACATACATTTCTATACACATATTTATACATACATATTACATATCTAGACATACATATACACATATCTTGTATAATTGAATTTCCAAACATCAGGTGATAGTAATCCTTCCAGGATCCAGACTCTCAAGCTCCCAATACCAGTGGAGGCATACCTCCCTCCGAGCTGTTGGTCAAGGGGATCCAAGAGACTCAACCAAACAATATGAATCATAGCCCTCAGTTTATTTAAATAATTATTCAGTATCGTACTCCACTTTAGTCATTTATTGTCATTTTTTTCTGCTCGCTTGTGTCTTCATTAGCTCTAGATTTGGTGATTCTACTTCAAAAGACTAAACCGCATTACAATTGGCCTGTAATTTAGAGGATTATGACTCCCCTCCCAGAAGTCAGCAGTGTCTCACCTTTCTTCTCATTTGCTCCATTGTGACACACTTAAGGGATGCCCCTAAGCTGGTTGTCTCCTGTGGCTGCCAAAACTTGCCCTTTCTGGATGCCTGATGCTGCTTCTTACCTGTTTTCACTGTGTTTACACCTTCTCCCACACTCTCCACTATTCCAGTTCCTTCATGGCCCATAATGATGGGGCAATATTGGGCAAGTTCCTTATTGTCCAGACTTCCTATATCTGTACCACAGATTCCTGCGGCCACTATCTGCGTAGAAAGCACAGAGAATTGAGATTTGTCTGTCCTGAAGGAGTTCCAGATCTGCTTTTCTGTGAATGTTTCTAGTACATTCTTTTCTATCCAGCTCCCAGTATTTACAACTGTCAATAATTATTTGAGTAAAGGAACACTGTTCTTCCTCACTTTCCAAGGTAAGATGCTGAGTCATGGTTGGATGGATTCAGGGAGAAGCTGAGGTAGCACACTGTGTGTCAGTGGCTTCTCCAGTACTGGGATAAAATAGCTTGGCCCCAAACAGCTCTCAAAAGGAAGAATTTACACTGGGCTGTGCTTCCAGAGGGAGACTTGGATAATGGAGTGAGAAGCAGCCAGAGGGGGAAGCTGAGGTAACACATGTTCAAACAAAATGAATCAGAGCGTATACTAGATATAAGGGAAGGCTATGAACTCCCCAGTGTCTTCCCCTGGCAAGGCTGCATCTCTCAAAACCTTCACAAATAGCATCATCAACCAAGGACCAAGTGTTCTAATACTTTAGCCTAAAGGGGAGACTCCAGTTGAAATCACCTCTATGAGATACCAGAGATCTGACCTGGCCCTCCCTTGAGCTTTAAGAAATGTGGAAGAAGACAGTTAATTATAGAATTGAAAGGGTAAGACAGAAAAGAATAATGGTACCTATTTTAACTAAAGTTTTATGTTGCAGAACACACTTAAAGTTGTGCTAACCATCCCACTTTACTGTAAGTGGGAACTGTGTGGTGCTTGTGACATAAGTGCAGGAGGTCCATAGGAGCCTCATGGTCTAGAACTGCATTGCCAAACCTGGTTTTATGTTCATTATTTTGTCTTGGTGCTGACACTAGACATGACCTTGTCCTATTAATTTTCAACAGACAATTTTTCTACATTTTTTAAAATCATAATCCCCTGGATAACAGTGGCTAAGCAGCAGCATCCCCAATCAGGCTCTCCGTTGTAACCATCACCTACCTTGCTCTATATTTTGGTTCAAATGCACAAATGAGAGGCTGTAGCATGTCAGAAAATGGTTGGGTGTTTTGAGTCTAATACTAGTTGCATGGGTTGTTGGAGTGTACTCAGAAGGGATTGCTAAATACCGCCCTCTTCACTCAGTAGAGAACAGATACCAGAGAAGGTTCCCTGAGAAGAGGGTATAGTTTGTGTAGGTAAGGCAACTACTAAGAACTAACTGTGTGAAGTCCATAAATAATGCATACTCTCTGCCACTGTAATGGAAATAATCTAATGACCTTGGACCATAGTCAGACAGACTGCATTCTAGCTCTTTGAGAGCCGGTTACAATCATCTGGGGATATGTGCCACCCCAAACCAATCAATCTCTAACTTCAGAATCTCAGGGATGAGATGCAGTTAGCATTGTTCAAGCTCCTCAGGGATTCCAGTCATCTAACCAAGCTTGAAAAACCCCACTGAATGCCTTTTCTTATTCTACTTATCAGCATGAACAGACAGTAACATTCTCTAACCTTTTCCAGACAGAAGAAAAATGTAGTTTTCTCTCTGTGTAGGAAATTATAAAAGGACCTATGGTCACTCGAACAGCTTTGGCTTTGATGTGGAGAAGTGGATTTCCATCTCACCTTTACTCGGACTTCTGTTGCCTTGGGCGGGGCCACTTCTATCTCCTCCATCTGCATCGGGGTTCCCGGCTTCCAGAGCACAGCGGCCTTGCATTTGATGACCTGAGTACAGCAGATGAGAGAAGAAAGAGAGACTTAGTAGGTTTGAACGGTGGATGATTCTCGTGTTAATCACTTGAAGAACTAAATTCATCTATACTTGAGGAAAATTAAAAAATGGAAAAATCTAAATATATGCTGAAATTGGTGGCTCTTACACCAACATAAGCTCTTCTCATACTTTCATCCTCTATAGTTAAATTGGTTTAACAAATAGCCCATATTTATAGGAAAGCACACATATAAAAGGATGGATAGCTCTGTCACCCCCCACCCCCATTTATCTCTATCTCTTTTGAAAGTCTTGGAATTTAGTCCAGGCTTCCTTGATCTTATGATCCTCCTGATTCCACCACTCTGGATTGCCATTCCTGGCACATGCCACCACTCCTGGTTAGAACCCAGGCATTTGCTACTATTATGAATGAATTTGCCCACTAGTTACTTCAGGGTTGTGGTGACAGTACAGTGTGGGGTCCTTTATGATCCCAGGTTTGAGGGATCTTGGTGGGAAGCAGCACGCTAGGAACAAGGAGTGAAAACTGTCTGATGGTGGTGATCAATAAATGGTAATGTTCTCATTGGAGCTTGGTGTTTGAAGAGATTGCTGATGCCAAGGCAGTTCTTAGGGGCTCTGATATCAGTCCATCATCCTTATTATAAATGATCTTCCATTTTTATATATTTAGTCATGACTTTTGTGTAGATAACTTGTACAAACTTTATCTATGAGACATATTTCTCCTAAAGATTTAGGCAATCATTTATATGCTGTTTGAATGTTTCCCATGCACTGCAAACTTAACACGTTAATATACAAATCATTTTTTTCTGTCATCTGTACACTAGAGGACACAGTACACAATATACTTTCCCTGTTTCAAACACGAAATTGAATCACGCATCCAAGACAAAAATCCAGGAAGTAGCCTTAATTTTCTGGGTCTTTGTTGTCCATAATCAGACATTTTCTAGAATCTGTTTTCTTCTTTCCTTTCTTGTTACTTCTGTGTGGTCTGGACCCTTATATTGCCTTTCATATGAACCACTGGGAAAGCTTTCTGCTCCACTGACTGATTGATTAGCATCTCCAAATGTACCCTCTATATCATTGCATAAATTGTCTCCCAGGCTAATGGATTAGAAGTGATTCTTCTGCCAGTTGCTTAACAACATCCATTGACATCACAGTCTTCTCCTTGTTTCTCTGCAGCCCTATTTCCTGTCACTTTTTGACTCAACCATGTCCTTCATCTGTACAGGTTTCTTGTAGATGACCAAATGGGAAGTCTTTTTGCCTCTATATATTCTCTGTGGTTTCACAAGAGGAAAGACTTGTCCTCTATTACCTGGTGAGTGTTTATTTTTCAGGTAATTTCCTCCTTCAGTGCCATCTGC
This sequence comes from Sigmodon hispidus, assembly GCA_004025045.1. Classification (NCBI taxonomy): domain Eukaryota; kingdom Metazoa; phylum Chordata; class Mammalia; order Rodentia; family Cricetidae; genus Sigmodon; species Sigmodon hispidus. The sequence goes on along the minus strand of PVIH01026200.1, from coordinate 10,758 downwards.
TATGGGAAGTAAGTGTAGGTTTGAAACTTCTATGAGCTGCCTAATTCTAGTTATCTTTTGTACGTCCATGCATCCCTTACAGCTATCAGTACCTGTGAGGAGTCCTTAAGAAGGGCTTTATCCTATACTACAGAGCTACAGTTATAAAAACAGCCTGGTACTGGCATAAAAGCAGACTTGTGGATCAATGGAATAGAGTCAAAGACTCCAACGTTTACCCACACACCTATGAACACCTGATTTTTGACAGAGGTCAAAAACATTCAATGAAAAAAGGTAATATCTTCAATAAATGGTGCTGGCATAACTTGATGGTAGTATGTAGAAGAATCCAAGCCTATCACCCTGCACAAAACTCAAATCCAAGTGAACCAAAGACCTCAACATAAACCCAGAAACACTGAACTTGAAAGAAAAGAAAGTGGGAAATACCCTCCAACACATTGGCATAGGTGACCACTTCCTAAATATAACACCAGTAGCACAGACACTAAGAACAACAATTAATAAGTGGGACCTCCTGAAACTGAAAAGCTTTTGTAAAGTCAAGGACACAGTCAATAAGACAAAATGACAACCTACAGAATGGGAAAAGATCTTCACCAACCCTACAACTGACAGAGAACTGATCTCTAAAATATTTAGAGAACTTAAGAAACTAGAGCTCCAAACCCTAAATAACCCAATTAAAAACGGGGTTCAGAATTAAAAAGGGAATTCTCAGCAGAATTATAAATGGCTAAAAGGCACTTGAAGAATTGCTCAACATCTTTAGCCATCAAAGAAATGCATACCAAAACAACTTTGAGATACCATCTTACACCTGTCAGAATGGCTAAGATTAAAAACACAGATGACAGCCTATGCTGGAGAGGATGCAGAGCAAGGGGATCACTCCTCCATTGTTGGTGGGAGTGTAAACTTGTACAGCCACTTTGGAATGCAGTATGGTGGTTTCTTAGAAAACTGGGAATCAATCTCCCCAAGGATCCAGAAATACCACTACGGGGCATATACCCAAAGGATGCACATCCTTACCCCAAAGGCATTAGCTCAACTATGTTCACAGTAGCATTATTTATAATAGCAAGAAGCTGGAGACAATCTAGTGCCCCTCAATGGAAGAATGAATTAACAAGCTGTGGTACATCTACACAATGGAGTACTACTCAGCAGTTAAAAAAATGATATCCTAAAATTTGCAGGCAAATGGATGGATTTGGAGAATATCCTCCTGAGCGAGGTAGCACAAGCTCAGAAAGATAATCATGGAATATACTAACTCATAAGTGGACTTTAGAAAAAAGCAAGAAGAACACCCAAGCTGCAAACCACAACCCCTGAACAGCTTGGTATCAGAAGGAACTTAAGAGAGACATCCAGGGATTCCCCTAGGAAGAGAAAATGGAGATCTTCCTTAGCTAATTGGGACCATAAAGAATTGCAACCAAGAAGAGTTGGGAACAAATCATGAGAGAATGAGATGATTGAATGAGAGAAGTAACAAAAAGGGAGAAAGAAAGAGATGGAGATCTTAATAGAGGATGCCAATGTGGGGTTGGAAAGAGACCGGGTATTAGGGAAACCTCCAAGAACTCACAGGATATCCCTGGCTAGGTCTCCAACCAATAGTGAAGGTGTTGCCTAGTCAGGACTTCCCCTATAATCAAATGCATAACCACCCTAAGTGCCATCACAGAACCTACATCCAACAATGAATAGAGGTGGATACAGAGATACATGGCTGAGCACTGGGCTGAGCCTGGTCCAGCTGAGAGCAGGGGAGGAGAGTCTGTATGAACAAGGGGATAGGCATTATGAAGACAATTCTAACAGTGATGGCTGACTGGAGCTCTGGGGAGCTCACTGAATCAAGAACAGCCACTGGGGAACCATCAGGAAAAGAAGCTAAGCCCTCCAAGTGTAGGCAACTGTCCACTGACATGGGCAGTATGTAGAGCCTGAAGGGGATGGATCAGACTGTGTTTTTGTGCATGAGCTGTCACTTTGGAGCCCATTCCCTAGAATACTTAACCCAGTCTTGATATTAGGATGAGGAAATCGGACTTGCCTGGAGTGGATGCTGAGCTGACCCACCATGGGACTTCTTGCCCTTTTTGGGGAGGGGATGAGGAGGAGGGAGGCTGAGAGGGACTGGAAGGGGGAAGGAAGGGGGAGCAAGGGGATACATGGATAAAAAAGACTTTATTTTATAAATAAAAAAGAAAAACAAAACAAAAAAGAAGGGCTTTATCATTGAACGGGGAAATCTGCAATAGAGTTCCTATGCTCTAATACTGCAGTATTGGAGAAACTGAGAAACATACATTAGTGAAAATAAAAGGGAAGTGAAAGAGGGGAAGATTTTTAAAACCTTTTTTGTTTAAAACTTTTAAAAATTTATTTTACATACTAACCACATATCCCCCTTTATCCCCCTTAACTTTACCCCATCCCATCCTTATGCCTTCCTCAAAAAGGGTAAGATTTCCCATGGGGGCATATCAAAGCCTGGTATATTCAGTTGAGGCAGAACCAAGTCCTTCCCCTTTGCATCAAGGTTGAGCAAGGTGTCCCATCATAGATAATGGGCTCCATAAAGCTAACTCATGCACTAGGGATAAACACCAATTCCACTGCCCAGGGCTCCTCAGTTTAATTTACACAACTATCTCCCTTATACAGAGGGCTTAGTTCAGTCCCAGCCAGGCTCCATAGCTGCAGATTAAAGTTCATGAGTTCTCATGAGCTTGGTTGTCTCTGTATATTTCCTCATCATGCTCTTGACCTCCCCATGCTCATTATCCCTCTTCCTGCTCTTCAACTGGGCTCCCAGCGCTTGACCTGGTGCTTGGCAGTAGATCATTGCATCTGCTTCCACCAGTTACTAGATGAAGGCTCTATGATGACAGTTAGGGTATCCACTAATGTGTTTTCAGATACCCTCTCTACTATTGCTAATAGTCTGAGGTCATCTTTGTGGATTCCTGGGATTTTCCTAGAACCAGGTTTCTCCCTAATCCCATAATGTCTTTCTCTATCAAAATAACTTTTTCATTGCTCTCTCCATTCTTCCCCAGCTTGACCTTCCCATTCCCTCACGTTCTAATCCACCATCTCATCTCCTCCCCCAAATCCCAGTTTACTCTGGAGGTTTTCTCTATTTTCCAAGAAGGGAAAGACCTTAGGATTAAGTGTTTCCCTGATTTCTTTTTCATTCTGTTTATGATTTGAGGGATATTGATTTTTTAAACTTAGTCTTGTATTTTGCCACATTGCTGAAGGTATTTATTAGCTGTAGGAGTTCCCTGGTAGAATTTTTAGGATTACTTAATGTATACTATCATATCATCTGCAAAAAGTGAAAGTTTGACTTCTTCCTTTCTAATTTGTATCCCTTTGATCTCCTACTGGTATTGCATTGCTCTAGCTACAACTTCCAGTATTATATTGAGTAGACATAGGGAGAGAGTAGACAGCTTTGTCTATTTTCTGATTTTAGTGGGATTGCTTCGAGTTCCTCTCCACTTAGTTTGATGTTGGTTGTTGGTTTGCTTTATATCGCCTTTATTATGTTTAGTTATGTTTCTTGTATCCCTGATCTCTCCAAGACCTTTATCATGAATGGGTGTTGGATTTTGTTGAAGGCATTTTTGGAATCTAATGAGATGATCTTGTGTGGTGATTAGTTACATATTTAATAAAATCTGAAATATTGAGAGGCAGCACACAGTCAAATCCTAGGCAGACAGCTCAGGAATTTCTTGATCTTTGAGTACAAGGACCAACAGCTGGGATTCAATGGCACATATCTTTAATCCCAGCACAGGGAAAGCCTGGGAGTGGTGACCTATGCCCTTAATCCCATAACTCCAGAGACAGAACTTCTTCAGTTTCTGTTAGTTCAAGGCTAGCTATGAAATAGAGTAGCTCACACCTTTAATCCTAACCTGGATGGGATACAGATGATGAGAAGGGTATATAAAGCTTCTAGAAAACCAGCAGACGCAGAAGCAACTGGTAGAAGTGACAGACAGAAGGGACCAGGAGTGAGACTGAGGAAGTTGCAAGACAGCTGGGTGAAAATTGACTGTGGTGTTTCTTCTCTCTGATATTTCAGCCTTCCCCCAATATTTGGCTCTGAGTCTCTTTCTTTACAACCCAAATTTGTGCTACAATCTTGTGGGTTTTTTTTTCTTTCAGTTTGTTTATAAGGTGGAAGACATTGACAATGTTACCTTAGTTGTCTCTTTTAATGTGGTCAGTTATATTGATTATTCCTTATTGTATTTGTTGCATGCTTGAAGCAAATTTTAGTTTTGCCTTTTTAATACAAAAAGGACTCTGGATAACTCCACAATATTGTTAAATCCACTTTGCTTTTATTTTGCTAAGCATTTTTTTTAGTTTATATTCATGAGAGATACTTATGTTAGTTGCCTTTATGTCATTTTTACTCTATTATATGTTTGGTTTTGGTTTTGTGGTAATAGTGATTTTATGGGAAAAATGAAAGTTTTTGTTTTGTAGAAGAGAACTTACAGTATTATTGTTAATTCATTAAATGCTTAAAGGAGTGAAGTTTCTCAGATCTATATATTTATTTTGGGGGAACACTTTAAAATTTGTATTCAACTATGTTAGTAATTATAACACTAAACAGATGATTCATTTCATCTTTGATAAGTTATTGTAGCTGTGATTTTTTACAAAGTGGTTTTAACTACTTTTGTATCAGGACCGGGTGTGCAAGGTTAACAGTGTTATTTCCATTGCCCCATTGATGCCTGTGAGGCCTGTGTGATGCCTCTGGTTCTTGATTTTGCTAATTTAAGTCTCGACTTTTGTTTCGGCCTCATCAGAGCCCTTGCTATGTATTGCCTTCAAGAACCTGCTCATTGTTTTATTCATTCTCTAGATTGCTTGCTTGGTTTTGAGTCAATTAGTGTCTATTGTTACTAATATTTTCTAGATTGCTTGTGTGTTTTTGAGTCTGTTAGTGTCTATTGTTACCATTCTCATCTCACTCCCATGCTTGCTTTGGCTTATTTCACTCTTCTATTTCTGGAGCCCTGAAGTGTGGGCTGGAGTTACTGATGTGCAGCTTTGCTTTTCTGATGCATCGACATGGCTGTGTAGACACTCATTTCAGTGTGTATTTAGATGTGTCACACAAATGTTGGTGGAAATTTTCCATTTCATTTAATGTGATGTATTATTGATTCTTCATTGTTATGTAGCCTGTTTTACAGCTTGTAATTTATCTTCCAGTTAACTGCATATTTTCTTCTCTTTTTATTGTAACTTAATTCCATTATGGTCTGTTTGATCTTCAGTTTGATCTCTTTAATTTTTTTAAAAAAATTGTACAGGTTACATTTATGGCTTAGCAGCTGATGCATATTATTGACTATGTCTTGTGGGTTCTTAAAAAGCATGTGTACTCTTGTAGCCTGATCAGAGTGTTCAGTAAACCTGAAACAGGTGCTCTGGGTGGTCTTTCTTGAGCACCCACCTTCTTATATTTACGGTTGTGAGCCAAGCCTTTAACAGCTGAGCGATCCTCCAGCCTGAGCACCCCACCTTCTTTATGTTTAATATTTTTATCGGGGGCTGGAGAGATAGCCCAGTGGTTAAGAGCACTGACTATTCTTCTGGAGGACCTGAGTTCGATTCCCAGCATCCACATGGCAGCTAACAACTGTCTGTAATTCTAAGATCTGACACCCTTACACTGTTATACATGCAGGCAAAACACCAATTCACATAAAATAAAAATAAATATTATTATCTCTATCAGTTGCTCAGATGGGCATGCAGGTCTTCAACTAAACTTACAGACTGGTACAGGCTTTGGCAGCAAGTGCACTAAAATTAGAACAATACAGAGATTATTAAGAACCCTGTGCAAGAATGACATGGAATTCACGAAGAGTTCCTTATTTTTACATGAATGAAGACAGTGATGAAAAAGATAGAGTTTTGTCTACTTAAAAAGTAAGCTTTTCTGAGAACTATAAGAAGAGTGTGATTGAATAGCTGGACAGAAATTTGAAAGATATCTGCAGGCCAGTGGGCTTTCTGCTAAGTGAAAGATTCTTGAACATCTTTCCGCAGATTCTCCTGTCCATGCACCAGCAAGTTTAGAAAGATCTAGCCAAGGTACACAGAGCTAATAATTTATACTTCTTCTACCTGATGACCAGTAAAACATTTGTGGGAGCAGGAAAATCTCTTTTAAAAGAGGCAGAATGCCCTAAAGCAGGATATATTGCCGTTTGCAAATGCAGGAAAGTGTTCTATCACAAGGCAGTTCTGAAGTTCAGATACTCCATACAGGAGGAGAATGACACTTGTCTGGGAGGCAGATGGTCTGTGGATGATGTAGTGATGAAGCCCTTGTGTGAATTTCAGCAGACAAAATGAGTGAAATGGAAAAACTGCAAGACCGTCTACATATCTAGTCCATTTCCCCCATATAGTGGTGGACTTGTTTGTACATAATTACCAGGAAACCCAGTGGGGAGATATTGAAACACACATTACTTTATTCAGATTGTAGTTCTCTACAGAAGTAGTGTTCTGTTCCATGTGACTGTGACATATTTACAAAGTGCTCTAAAAGTTTTGGATCAAATAATGAATTGTTGATTAAAAACATCCAATAAAAATAAGAGAATATTAATTTTTAAGTACTTAATAACTTTTTTATTAAAAAATTATAGATTTCCATACTTGTTCTTTTGATTCTGCTATATTTTGCCTTACAGATTCTCAGCTGTAGTATACACTGATATATTTAGAATCACTATTTTTATAAATTAATCTTCTAATGCTGTATAATAATATATAATATATCACTTCTGATAACTGTATTTTCTCTGGGGTCTGCGTTATATTGTATTAACACAACTGCTCTTGTTTTTTTTTCAGTCTCTCATGATATATATTTTTCTTTTTACTCACCTGTATTGTCATATGTCAAGTGAGTTTCCTATAGAAAATGTACAGCTGAGTTATGTTCTTAAATCCCTTCTGCCAGAACTCAAGAAAGAGCCCAAAACCTTGAATAACCCAATAAAAAATGGGGTTCAGAACTAAAAAGGGAATTCTCAGCAGAAGAATTACAAATGGCTGAAAGGCATTTGAAAAAGTGCTCATCATCTTTAGCCATCAGAGAAATGCAAATCAAAACAACTTTGAGATACCACCTTACACATGTCAGATTGGCTAAGATAAAAGACACAGTTGACAGCCTATGCTGGAGAGGTTGCAGAGCAAGGGGAACATTATACTCCTCTATTGTTGGTGGGAGTGTAATTTTGTTTAGCCACTCTGGAATGCAGTATGGCGGTTTCTCAGAAAACTGGGAATCCATCTCCCCAAAGACCCAGCAATAGCACTACTGGGCATATACCCTAAAGATGCACATTGGCACTCCAAAGGCATTAGCTCAACTATGTTCATAGCAGCATTACTGGTAATATCAAAAACCTGGAAACAACCTAGATGCCCCTCAATGGAAGAATGGATTAACAAACTGTGGTACATCTACATAATGGAGTACTACTCAGCAGTAAGAAAAAATGCTATCCTAAAATTGGCAGTCAAATGGATGGATTTGGAGAATATCCTCCTGAGTGAGGTATATCAAACCCAGAAAGATAAGCAGGGGATGTACTAGGGAGACAAAATACAGCGGAATCCCTTCACCGTTGCAACCCTCATGTCTTTTCTTAACTGGTAGAGACAACATACTTAATCTAAGACCTCTAGCAGGTAAAATTTTTGGGGGCTCATCTGGGATTTTTTTCTAAGGCCTACGGCTCATCAAGGTGAGTATAAATTAGGCCAAACCCTGAAAGAACAGGAAGGCATGACTGTTGATTGCTGGCATATTCCCCCATCCTGGAATGGGGCTACTAATTTACCTTTTTCTCTCCAACAACCTTCTACCACTTAATTTCTGTGTTTTCCAGGAAGGCAGTTAAACAGTTTGTTGACCCGAGACCCGCAAACAGGTATTAAAACAGCACTGTTAACCAAGGCCCTAGAGTTTTTCTTTTAAAAGCAACCTTTTCCCCATCCTTCCCTTGTTTCCTTTTGCAGCTTTGAGTGTGAGACCTGCTAACTACTGTTTTGAACTAATACCTGATTGTGGTTAAATTTCTTTTGCCTCTCCTTATAATCACTACATAAAAGAGACCTAACAGGATTATAGGTACTTTGACAGCTATGTAGAACTCCGATTCCAGTGACTGAGATGGTGCAGTTTCACTCTCTGTTTCTTTATTTTACTATTTGGGGTCTACCTGTGGAGGCTATAGGTACCATCTCTTCTCATATCCATACTGACCTAACTGAAGTGCCTTTTAAAAGAAAACTGTGTCATAGCCCACATTTAACTTTTAAGATACATGGATCCCATAGGGACTTGTGACTGATGGGAGATGGATTCTCCTTACCAGAGACCCAAGGTGACCTGATCAGAAAGCAAGAATTGTTTGCTGCTAATTGGGTGGTGACCTCATCCAGATGGAGGCAACAATGTGATTTGGCCTCATCATTCCTAATGTTATCATAAAGAAGGCAAAAGCTATGTGACTTCACTACTATTTTGATTAATGTAACCATATGGCATAAACCAAAGTGGCGAAACCTATAAAATTTCCTAGTCCCACTGAGCCCTCTGGTAATTATAGCATCTTTTTTTCTTTAATTTTATTTTTTTTTATTAGCCTAAGAATGTAATATCAGACCTACAAGGTGGTATATTCTAATTTTGACACATTATTTTGCATGACATATTTACTAGCTTTTAGAGGAAACCCAAGAGTTTCCCCATCTACATTCTTTCTACAATGGCCTCTTATGGGAGATAACAGTTGGAAATTTGTGGTCCCAGGGTTAAATCAATATTAAGCACAGAGTCCCCAAAAGGCCTGTAGGGACTAACTCTCAGATGCTAGACACATATGGCCAGTGAGCACTGCTGTGGCCAAGGAAAGACCGGTCATCTTGGGCAGCTCTTTGTGCTTAGTATCTCCAGGCTACCTCAACTCTCCTTTGGTTCTGCCAGGTTTGCTTTTGTTTCAGTCTTGTGGCATTCTGGGTGCTCTAGCTTTTACTTTTGCCTTCCAGTTGTATTAACAGAGGAAGGAAAAAGAAACAATCGGATGCTGTTCCCTTGTCAGCTCTTCTAAATGTCTTTGTTTTGTTCTCTCTGTTTACTATCCTCTGCACTACAGTGACTTAGATTCATTGCATGTGGTTAAATACAAAGACTCTTTCCACATTCAGGTAGTCACCTTTGAATAAGAAGGCAGTCACCATGAGTGCTTTTCATGCTGGTTTCCTATCTGAGTTTTAAAAACATGTAATATGTGTTTACAAATTAAGAAAACATACAGGAGTCAAAGAGACCCAAAGATGGAGTATCTGATTCCCTCTTTCTCTCATTTAGAACAATATGTGCTTTTCCTCTTCCCCTTTGCTATGATTCAGACATCTTGACTGGGTTCATTTTCTATGCCTGCTAAATAATTAAATGCCAAGGAAAGTCTTGAGTGTGGCAGGTAGCAGCAGAGAACTATTAAACAGTAAATTACGACAGACAGAATCAGTAGTTGAAGAAAGACGCAGAGAGAAAAAGATTTGCAAAGCAGGGGGCAAATCCCAATTGGGACACCCCCCAATCCAGCCTCCTCTCCAGGGCTGATGGTTTTAAAATCTCTGAATATTCTTCCTCCCCTGATTTAAGGTTGTTAATTTTGAAGAAAGACAGAATGGTAAATTAGCCCCAGGTATTGTGTGACATGTCCTGATCTAGCCTAGAACTTGTTAAACTAGATCACAACCATGCCCAATACTGTTGTCTCAGGTCAGGAGGGTGAGGAAAAAGCCAGCCATCTTGAAAATTCACAATTTTGATTACCTAGCCCTGGTCCCTATATGTGTGTCTAACAGGGAACCTGATTCCTAGTCTCTCTTTCCCCCTCCTCTTAGAGACCAACCCTAATTACGTAGGGATTTTGAGGTGCTAACCACGTAACTGGTTTGAGCTGGCAAAAGGATTGATGAGGGAGGGGCAGCAGCCAGATTGCCTTAGAGAGGGGTTCATCGAAGGAGCCAATTGACGATTCAGAACATAATAACCATTTGATGGTAGCAGGCATCCTAGGAGTGTGTTATACAATTGAGGTAACACCCATAACACACACAAGGGAGACTCTTAGTAGTACTATCACTCTACTGAAAGTGTACTTAGAAAAGAATTGGGGCAGCTTTGCCCCCATTAGAGAAAGAGAACATGCTAGAAGACCATTTAGAGAATCCTTGGCAGACTTTGTCACAGGAATCAACAGGATTGATGCTTCCTGCTGTTACCATGGTCCACCATAAGATGTAGATTATATAGATGAGGTCACTTGACCTGCTCAAGTTTCATTGGCCAATTTTTTTTTTCTTTATTTTGTATTTATCAAAAAAAAAAAAACAGTAAAAAGAATTTAAAATGCAGAAGAGTTAACAATAACTATACAGAGGATAAGAATCATAAACATGGCTTATCAAGGGTAGAAATACAAATAAGATTGCTACACATATATTTTCTTTGTGTTCAGCTTTCCCTATATATCCTTATTCAAGGTCTCTTCCCCCTCCCAACACATCTGGTCATTTTTCTTCTCTGCAACTGCCCATCTCCTCCCTGGGCAGGGAGCAGACAGTCCTATGGTCCCACTGACCCAATAATGCTTA
>PVIH01026199.1:7457-19307 GCA_004025045.1 Sigmodon hispidus | reverse complement strand
TAGTGCTGGATTGGTAGATAGATATTCTTTCAGTCTGACTTTGTCCTGAAATACCTTGTTTACTCCATCTATGGTGATTGATAATTTTGCAGGGTATAGTATTCTAGTTTGGCAGCCATGCTCTTTTAGCGTCTGTATAACTTCTGACCAAGCCCTTCTAGCTTTCATCGTTTCCATTGAATAGTCAGGCGTTATTCTGTTGGGTCTGTCTTTTTTATATGAGTTGGCCCTTTTCTTTTGCAGCTCTTAAATTTTTTTCTTTGTTCTGTATGTTTTGTGTCTTGATTATAATGTGGCGCACTGACTTTTTTTTGGGATCATATCTATTCGGTGTTCTGTAAGCTTCCTGTATCTTTATAGGCATTTCCTTCTTCAGGTTAGGAAAGTTTTCTTCTATGATTTTATTGAAAACATTATCTGTGTCTTTGAGCTGGTATTCTTCTCCTTCTTCTATTCCTATTATTCTCAAATTAGGTCTTTTCATGGTGTCCCAGATTTCCTGAACATTTTGAGTTATGGCTTTTTTTGTTTTATTATTTTCTTTGACTGATATATCTATTTGAGCTACTGAGTCTTCCACTTCAGAGATTCTATCTTCCATCTCTTGAACTCTGTTTGTTATGCTTGTATCTTTAGTTCCAGCTTTTTTCTTCAGGTTTTCTATTTCCATCTTTGCCTCATTTTGTGCCTTTTTTATTGCTTCTATTTCAGCTTTTATTTCAGCTTTTATTTCAGCTTTTATTTCAGCTTTTAGTTCCTGGCATGTTTCTTTCATAGATTTGTTCATCTCTTCCAATTTTTTGTTTGTATTTTCTTCTATTTCTTTAAGGCTTTTTTTCATATCTTCCCTGAGAGCTTCGATGAACATCAAAAAGGAATTTTTGGTGTTGCTTCCTTCTGTTTCCTCTTCATTGCTCAGTTCAGGTCTTGTATTTGTAAGATCGCCACTCTCTTCTGGAGTTACCATGTTGTCCTTTGTAGTATTATGTAATTTTTTGCACTGACGTTTGCCCATGGCTTCAGTGGTTTACGATTAGATGGGTCCTGGTCAATTGTGGCACTCGGGTTTGTGTGCCTCCTGTCACCTTTCTGGTCAGGGTCTGATTCTGTCTTTCAGAGACCCCTGCAGTTGTTGGTTCGCTCAGTTCGAGGTCGTGGTGAGGAGTCGTGCAAATTCCCTCAGCAGGAGCTGTGGATGTGGTCAGGGTCAGAGTTTACCTGCCCCTGCTCCAGAGTGCGCTGGGATTCTTCAGACCGCACTTGGTCCCAGGAGTGGAGCCAGAAGCAATGGGAGCTCAACTCTCCCTCCCAGGCTGGGATATAGGCGCTGAGGCCTCTTTCCCCCTCCTCACCTCACCTCTGGGCGGGGTCTGAATCTGCCCTTCAGAGACCCCTATAGTTGTTTAGCTCAGTTCGAGGTCATGGCGGGGTTTCCCTCAGCAGGAGCTGTGGATGTGGTCAGGGGCAGAGTTTACTTGCCCCTTCTCCAGAGTGCGCTGGGATTCTGCAGACTAAGATCGCCACTTTCTTCTGGAGTTACCTTGTTGTTCTTTGTATTATTATGTAAGTTTTTGCACTGACGTTTGCCCACGGCTTCAGTGGTTCACGATTAGGTGGGTCCTGGTCAGTTGTGGCACTCGGGCTTGTGTGCCTCCTGTCACCTCTCTGGCAGGGTCTGAGTCTGTCCTTCAGGGACCCCAGGCGTTATCTGTTTGTTCAGTTGGAGGTGGAGGTGAGTATCTGTACAAATTCCCTCAGCAGCAGCTGTGGGAACTGACAGGCAGACTTTATCTGTGCCTGCTACAGAGTGCACTGAGACTCACTCTGTAGACAGCACCCGGTCCCATGTAGTTTTTTTTTTTTTTTTTTTAAACAGACACAAACATTTATTCTATGAAATTTAATCAGAATACTTACTAAAATATTAAAGTCTAACAAAATACTGGTCACATTGCCAGGTTAAATTTGTATATTAAGTGAATAGAAACTGTTGATGTAAAACATAGCCACAAATGATTGTAATTTGTCCCCTTGAGTATTAAAAAATAAGAAAAAAGAAGAAAATAATATGATAACTTCTTCACAGTCTTTTTTTTTGTTTTTTTTTTTGTTTTTTTTTTTTTTTTTTTTTTTTTTTTTTACTTTTCTAGTAGGTCTGGTTATGCTCTTATGTTGTAGAATTGAGATAACCATTCTTTATAAAGGTATATTCAATGACAGGCAGACATGAATGAGCCTCCTTATTTCTGTGATTCTCTTATTCTATTGTTAGAGAGCTCTTAATTTCATACTATGTAATGTAGTTTACTTTATATTCATGTACCAATTTTCTAGAATATGTATAACAAAATACCACTGCCTGAGTGGCTTTAAGAGTAGACATATTTGCTCAGCTATCTGAAAACCAGGCATCTGAGATAGAGGTGCAGGTCATGTGAGCTTCCTTCTGAGGCCACAACTCCTGCCCTTCTCTGGCTTGTAGGTGCTTGCTTTCTCCCTTTGTCTACACACCGTTTTTTATTAGTGTGTACATTATCTGTGTTTCAACTTCTTAAAATAGACAGTTGTCATATTGATGTAGAGCCCTCTCTAACAATCTCTTTTTTGCTTACTTATCCCTTTGTAGATGATTGCCTTCTCTCTTTGTTTGCACACGATCTTTTCTTAGTGTGTGCATTATTTGTTTCAACTTCCTCTTAAAAAAGACACTTGTAGGAGTAGAACCCATACTAACAATCTCCTTTTTTTCTTAGTTATCCCTTAAAAGATATTGTCACCAACTACAGTTCCATGCTGACATATTAGTATTATGGATAAGGATTTTATCATATGAATTTGGGGGGGGGGACACAATTCAGTTTGTAACACCTGATTTATTTTTAGTCACTATTATAGCGGACATGTGCTGTTAGAGATTTTTTTCTCTTGTTTCCTCTTGAATCCTAAGAGCATAGTGTTATTGCCTGGAAAATAAAAGACATCAAATGATTGTTTGCCAATGAGAAAATGAATGAGTCAGTCAAAGAATTAAAGAAGTCAGGTTACAAGTTTATAAATCCCCGAGTTCTCTGTGTATGGTACATGCCACATCTGCCAGTAAAGACCATTTCTTGTTTAATTAGTAAGATCTGAACAGCCTTAGTTATGCTTATTCTGGCATATGGGCATGCCCGTAACATTTGTGGATAAAGTCTGTAATTAAAAATAAGAACCAAATGAAATGAGTTTATGATATCAAAGTAAAGAGTGACATATACATCAGTTGTGTAACAGAAACACAGAAGAGTAGTAGTTCTTTTAAGCCAATAAAAAATTAAGGCCAAAGACTTAATCTTTCCTGCTAGTCCATGCCGTTAGTTTTTTTTGTCAGACTGATGGATAGCAGATGGGGCAGAAGCATGGCGAGGCCAGAGCTCCACTTCATGGCAGAGTTGTAACAAATGTGATTTCCCATCTATGCACTGACATTTAGAAACACATTCCCCTGCTTTCTTCACATATGAAAACTTTTTCTCTTTTTTTTTCTCATTTCAACAGGATTGATTACAACAAAGTATAATGTAGATGGAGTATATGAAAATGCATAAGCACTTACTAAGCACCATGTGCACAGTAATGTTGAGGCTACATGTTTCTAACATCAAAGAGTGCACAAGAAGTTTTAGGGAAAAAAAAATTAACACAGTCTGCTTTTTGGGTATGTTTTAATATTACAGGTTTTGTAGTAGATGATACTTAATGTTAAGCCCCCTAATATATGCTCCCTTCTCCAAAGGCAACTTAACAGCAAAAACAAATAAGCAAATAATGCATTTCAGGATTTATTTTCAATGCCTGAGGCACTCACTTGGTATATATGTAAGGCTTTGGCTTTATGCCCAGCTACACCCCACACTCACATGTATACATCTGTACATATAGAACCCCCTCAAAGAGAAAGAAATAAGTGTGGAGAAGAGAGAAGAGAGACAGAGACAAACAGAAAGAGAATAAAAAAAAGTTCATCAAGAAATGACATACCTTTACATTTGTTTTCTTATAACAGTTAGGAAACTAAATGAACATCCATCAAACAAAGTAATTATCCTCTAATTATAGTTTTGGGTGGTAGATGGGCATGAGGGGGGCACATAGAAAGTAGACTAAGGCCCCTGAGGACTTGCTTCCACTATCTGCCTTCTCCATAGGACCCCATGAGAAGATAGTCAGCTGCAAGCAGGGTGAATGCACTGCCAAATGAGGAAAGTACCAACACCTTAACTGCAGGTCTTTATTCTTCCCAATGGGAGAATATATTTCTATGTTCTAAAGCACCCAGCTTATAGTATAAAAGCCACTCCAACTAAAACACCACTCTGATCAGTAGCAGTAAAGATATAACAAATAAAAGGAGGCTATTTTAATATGAACTTTAATGCCATTTCTTTCTGAAGAATTTTTAGACAACTTGTAAATTCTTATTTGTTATTTTCTCATATAGGAGCTATTTCTTTTAGCTTGTCAGTCATCAATCAATCACTCCACCTCTCCATCATCTGTGTAACTTATTATCTATAATTTATTTCCTAAGATCAGAAACAATTTTTTAACTCTCTTCTATTGCATAGATGTTACTATTAAATATCATATCATGATAAATATTTATTGGATATTGTTGAATGTTATTCAAGCCAGATATATGTAGCACAATTATACTTAACTTAGTTTGTGGCACAGATATATTTCTTATCATTTAGGACCAGTAACAGACATGTCTCATATTGATGTATTATGATAAAAAAGTGGATGTTATAAATTCAGTGTCAGGTTTTATCCCTTGGGCTTGACTTGGTTTGGAATCACACATAAAAATTTATGAATATGGTTGAAAATGTTGTGTTCCCCATTATATTTTGTTTGTACCATTTTTTTAGTTTCCTAGAATTCTTATGGTCTCTAAAGTTTCTTCTCTAAATAAATGACAAAAAATTGGTGAGAAGTCAGGTTTTTTTGTACATAAGACTCAGTAGCATCTTTCTCTAAAGAGGCAAGTGTATTTATGGGCACCTTGGCTTTAAATAAAATGTGTAGTGATAACTCACAACTAAGTCATAGCCTAGGCATGTGTTAAGTTGATTTAGGAGGGAGGGAGTTGTAGAAATTTCTACTGTAAATTACAACATAGTATCATCCTTCTTCCAGCCAGACACTTGATCCTGTATCTGACCTTGACTGAATCTCTTCTAATCCAGATAAAGATATTTTGTATCTAGCTAGAGTCCTTTTAGAAACAGAAGAACAGAATGACTTCCATTGAAAGTAGAGGTATGTGAACCAAAACAAACATTTTGGAATTTTAATCAAAATAACTCTTGATTATTTTCATAAGCAAAAGAAACAATTTAGAATATGTTGTATACATCAGACAACTTTAAAGGATATTTAAAATAGATAAAAATCTATCTGTATATCTACCTAAATCTCTGTGTGTCTGGCTGTTTATTCCTGGCTGTCTGGACCCTTCTCTTTTAGCAGGAATGTCAAGTGGGCTCCCTTTATACTGTGAGAAAGGGAAGTTACTTTCTCTGCTCCCTGGCTGAGATGGATGCTCAAGACCAGGCCAGTGAATGTTGTAATCAGAGGTTTTAAGTCAGTGGTAAATATAATGAAGCCTCAGGATGCAGCAGTGTGAATGAGAAGGAT
The DNA here is from genome assembly GCA_004025045.1 of Sigmodon hispidus. Lineage (NCBI taxonomy): Eukaryota > Metazoa > Chordata > Mammalia > Rodentia > Cricetidae > Sigmodon > Sigmodon hispidus. Next base: position 13,625 of record PVIH01026199.1, on the reverse strand, counting down.
CACTACAGTCATGTTGGCTATGGAGTATAGCAATGTTCATTGTTGCCTTCCTGAATCTTGCCACTTTGTGACAGGTCTTTCCAGTCTTCTTGGGAATGATGTGAGATGCTGGACATCTACAGTAGACAGATGCTCAGATGCTCCCAATGTGCCCTGTCTCCTTAACTTATCCCCTCTCCTGCACCTGTCCTAAACCCACTCACTCACTGCTAACACAAAGAAAATGTTAAAGTGATAAGTATTAGATTGAAAAGAGAGCACAAGTTCTTTCTTGAGTGTGGCTCTTCATGAGCTATTAGAGGGAAATCAGCTGACTGTTGTCTTTATGTATGAAGCTGATGTGGTGGAAATGCTCTCTGTATGATGTAAATAAAGTAACTGTTTTGGCCTATGTGAAGTACCATAAAAGTGGGTAGAGAATCAGAAGACAGACTGATAGTAAGAGGGCAGAGTTAGTCAGTTGCCATCCGAGCCCCGAAGGAAGAACATGTAGAAATACAAGTGAGGCATGGGCTGAGCCACATGGTGGATAGATTAATAAAAATGGGTTGATTTAAGATGAAAGAGCTAGCTAATAATGTGCTTAAGATATGGGACAAACATTATAAAAGATATAAGCGTGTGATTCATTTCTTTGAGAGACAAAAGCCCACCGCAGACCAAGTTCCAAACCTTCGGGCCCAAAAGGGTCCAAAAAAACTTTCTACAACAGATCACGTCCAACGTGGGGCGAATAGCCACATAAAGCCTAATAAAGTTTAAAAAGCTTAAAAAGCATTCTAGATCACTAAAACAAAGCCAAAGCAGCTTTCTAAATTGCATATTTAAATTGATTTATGATACAGAGACAGTGTAGTGTTCAGGCAAAAATTTAAAAATGGCGCATCCGTAACACACAGCTTAAACCCATATGTTTCACAAAAGGCTTTGCATAAATGTAATTGATTTAAGGTTTCTGCTTATATTAAAAAAAAAGAGTTAAAAACGGTTTTTCTAGTAACAGCATTTCTGAGTCTGCTCTGTTTGCGGGCAGCGGCCTCCTCTGCTATATTAAAAAGCCACCAAAAGAGACAGAGTAAACAATTAAAATAATACTGACATTTTAAAGACTCTTTAAATTAAAAAATGATTAAAAATTCTCAATAAAACAAATTTAGACTCACAAAACCTCTAAACAAAATACAGTGTATGTAAAACACACATAGGCTTCAGAGAGAGAGAGAAAAAAAAAGATAAAAAAAATAAAAAATAAAGATAAAAAGGCCACATAAAGATAACAAATAAACAAAAAGTCTAAATTATAGTTATTGCATTTTCTTTTAATTTTTTAACTTTTAATGAGCTAACTACAAAAAGACAATTAATTGCTAAAGCTGCTAAGTTAAACAAATGCATATACTTTAAAGATATCTTGACTTTGAAATCTGTTTATAAAAATATGTTACTTAAAAAAGAATTTCTGCTTTTGTCTCCACAAAAGATCAGAACCTATAAATTGGTTCTAGGCAAATGTGGTTCCATTTGCCAAAGCCACCTAAAATTCTCTAATAAAAAGATAAACTTCCAAAATGGCCAGTTAAAATAATCTAGCTTCAAAACCCCATGAGATTGTCATCGTCCTTTGACAACAAAAATAATAAAAAAACTACTTCCAATTTTCCCAAAATATTACTTATTAATGTTTGATTTCATTACAAATAGTTAATAGTCATAGTCAATCTCTTAAAAAAAGAGGGGGGAGGATATGATATAAAAATAATTAAAAAATAAATAAATTTTAATTTATTAATATAAACTTAAAGTCAATTTTATTATACTATATATATTTTCTACTCCTAATTAAAATATGATGCTAATATAACTCATTTAAAATTATAATATATAATTAAAAAATACAAATTAATAGTCATCTATGATAACCAAACTTATAGTAATATTAGTTAAGTTTTTATAAATATCCAAAGATATATTTCAATTAAATAAATAATCTTCAAACACTTAAAGACATACAAAATATGACATTTAAATTATTTTAAAAATTTAAACTTTTCTAAACAATAAAACAAGTCTACTCCTGACAACACCAATATATTTAAAAAAATAAGCATTAAAAAACTTCATATAAAATTTAATTTGTGACAACAATTAGCCACTAGACAAAAAACTATTCTAATATTAACTACTTGATAATATACTATATAAACTAAACATACAAGTTCCATAAAAAAATGACCTCTAAACTTTGACAAAACAAGCCAAAATAGTCCTTCAAGTTCCTGCTTTACAAAAAAATTACCAAACATTTTTCAAGACACAAAAAAAAAAACAACTAATAGACTATGTCAAATTTCCTACATCACTAAAAATATGCCAAAAACCTTAAGCCATATAAGCTAAAAATAAATGCCCCAATGCTACAAAAAAACTTTAAGTGATTGTCCAGACAAACAAGTATCATCTCTGTCATTTTCTAAACTTTAAATTTACTTACACTTCCTATTTATTTAAATAATATTATATCCTTCTATAGTCTTTATTATAGTTAAAAGTTTAATAATTATAGATATAATTCTTTTTAGTTTAAAAAATATGTTAAATATAAAACTTTAAACTCACAATAATAAATAAATAATAAAATATTCTCTTTAATTATATAAATACAAATAAACTAAATGTTGTGACTATAATTCCTGCCTAAAAGTTGTTCTAATTTTGCTATATAAAAATTAAAACCTTCCTTTTTAATTAGACAACAAAGCCTTATATTTAACAACATTCATGTCAGTGAGCTAGAAGTGGATTTCTAATTGATACTTGACATCTTCTGGCTTCTGACCCAGTGTAAGTCTTGACCATAATTTCAGGCAAACCACTAAAATAAGCCATCTAGGTGTCCTGACTCAGAATCTATGTGAAAGCAGAACTTATTTTTGTTACAATGGATCATTGATTACAAATAAATACAGGATAGAAGATTGTATCCCTGGTTTAGTAAAACACAGTAGTTTTCAGTTGGTTACAATCAGCAATGCAGACTTTTTTTTTTTTTTTTTTTTTTTAAGTAAGTAAGGGTTTATTACATCTTACAGGTTGGATACCTTCATCAAGGGAAAGCTGAGGAAGAACTCAAGTCTGAAGGTAGAGACTGAAGCAGAGGCCATGGAGGAGTGTTGCTTACTGGCTTGCCCCCTTTGTTGGCTCAGTCACTTTTCATGTACACTCCAAGACCAGAGATGGTACCACACACAGTGGGTTGGTCTATCATACTCAATCATCAATCAAGACAATGCCCTGCAGATTTGCCTACAGGTGAATCTAATGGAGGCATTTCCTCAGTGAGAATTCGTTTCCCAGATAACTCTAGCTTGTGTCAAGTTGACAAAAAAAAACCCAAAAACAAAAACAAGCCACACATTACACATTGACCTGCTTGCTTTCATTTGCATTGGAGCCTCTCTCTCTTACACACACACACACACATACACACACATACACACACACACACACACACACACACACACAAACACACAGAGAGCCTCTACCAGGGTCCTGCTTCTCTATATCTTTTTTTTTCTTCTTTCTTTGTGGCACACAGACATTGTTTAAGTGGAAATAAAAGGCATTGGGAATGGTACGATTAGAAAGAAATGAAAATATTTTTAGCACTCTAAGAATAGACCCAGTGATAGAAAAACAGTTATTTATATTTAACTTGTTATCTTTTCTTAGAACAAATGAGCAGGACAAACAATATCAGCACCTGATCACCATACACATCTGTACACATCCAGCCATATGCACAAACACATACATGATCATGTATACAACATAAACCAAAAATATACCCCTCACATACACATCCCTCCCTCCTCCCCACTATTTAAGATAAATCTTTGGGAAATCTAGTTTACTATTTTAATAAAATAGTAGAGGTATTCAAAATATGTGAGGGATCAGTTTCTCCTAACAATACTGAGTAGGTAAAAGAAGAATAATGACAAATTATGAATAAATAGACTCTCAGGTCAAAGATGAATGGATATTCTATGATCTTCAAAAAGATTGCTCACTTCTGCTTCTGATGTGATCTTCTTGCTAGAAGAAAGCAATATACTCTGACATTTGGTGTGCAATTATTTATATTAAATTTTATTTTAAAAATTTAAAATTTTGTGGATAAAGAGAACAAGGTATTTAGTAGCCCCCCAAAGCACCAAAATTTAATGGATGTGTTCATCAACAGGTAATTTCATTGATAACATGTATTGATCATTTATACTGATGACACCTGGAAAACAATTGCCTTAAATGTAATACATATGCTAAATTTGTATACTATTCATTTGTTAATTCAGAACTAGCTATTGAGTACCTATTTTGTGTCAGTCACCATTCTCGTACTGAAAATGTAGCAGTAGACAATGTGAAATAAATACCCAACCAACTAACATTGTAGAGGTGATCTACAAATAAGCCTATAAATAATTCACATGCCAAACTCTGATGATTGCAGAAACCTAATTGAATAGAGTCCAGAAAGGGGACACTGTTATGTAATTCTAGGGATTAGAAAAGGCTGGAACCAGGAGCTATGTCAGTGGGAGCTTGATAAAAAAGTAAGCAAGAACCAAGTAGAAGGATCCTGAGCAAGGAAGTTCCACATACAGGAAATAGAAAGTGTAAGAACTAAAAAAGCATTGACCTACATGTAGCAATGAGTGAAGTGGGATTAGGGCAGCAGTAGCAGGTAATGGAGGGGTCACTTACAGAGAGAGTAGAGAAGCAGGAGCTGATCCTCTGCAGAAGGCTGACAGGCCCTGATTTGTATTTTAAAAGGATCATCTTTGGTGACAGATTATGGATCCACCACATAGAAAAACAGATGGAGCTGGTGACTAAGAAAAGGGATGATGATAGGATGGACTAGGTTGGTAGTAACAGGAGGAAGGAAGAAGCAATCACTCTTTGCATATATTTTAAAAGTAAAGCCAGAAAAAATGATGATATTGATTTATTGTACAAGATGGAGAGAAAAGTGAATTCTCTTAACTTTAGATTAAATGCAAAAAACATGGACACCATTCTTTGTGGTGGAAGAACTATAAAAAGAGGTAGATTTTTAGAGTGAAAAAAATTGGAGTTGCCAGAACACAAGCTTCCCCATGGATGTGCAGAGGCATTTCAGCTAAAGCCAAGGCAATGAGGGGAATCATCACTGCTGATACCCATGAGAAAGCATGGCTTTCCTTTGCTCCTGTCCTCCACTGTTAACACAGGTAGATACACTAGTGACGTGAGGTAGAAGCCAAAATGAAGGAAGGAAGGTAAGAAGTGAAGTGAAAACAAGATGATGACAAAGAGACCCTCAGTGATAGGAGTCCGGATTCAGAAGAAAGCACTTGGTTTAATGTGTAGAGATGAATATTTAAGTTAAAAACAGCTTTTTAATTTGTCTGATTCCCAAATCCCTTTCAAAACTATATTAAAGCCATTTATTTTCTACGTTCTCTCTCTCACACCCTTGTACTTTAGGGTCTACAAAAGTACAAATAGTATTTTTATTAGTGGGAATGAAGACCCACTTCAGGAGCAATCCAAAAGCTACTTCAGAATGTACCAACTGACTAAGCATAAAATCATTTCAAGAGCACTGGAGACTTTTAATGGTAACACCATTTTTTATTTACAATTTATATTATAAACCCTTCTCAAGGAGTGTTGTGTTCTACAGTATATCCTTCTGAGCGAAGTATCACAAACTCAGAGAGATAAGCAGGGGATGTACTCACTCACTAGTGGTCTATAAACAAACAAACAAGAAAAAAAAGCCAAACATGCCCAAGCAGCAAACCACAACCACTGAACAGCTTGGGATCGGAAACACCCTGGACTGACCCTTCAAACCCCACTCCATCTATAGGAACACCTGACTCACTCTTGAGGGAGGGGGGACAAAACTGGATTTGGCGGGGAGTGAAGACTGATCCAAGCATTGTTGGGCCAGTGTGACCATAGGACTGTCGGCTCCCTGCCAAGGGAGGGGATGGGGAGTTGCAGAGAAGAAAAATGATCAGATGTGGTGGGAGGGGGAAGAGACCTTCAATAAGGATATACAGGGATGGAAAAAAAAATTCAGAGGGAAAGCTGAACACAAAGAAAATATATGTG
>PVIH01026198.1:0-19217 GCA_004025045.1 Sigmodon hispidus | reverse complement strand
AAAAAAAAATTCAGAGGGAAAGATGAACACAAAGAAAATATAGGTGTAGCAATCTTATTTGTATGTCTACCCTTGATAAGCCATGCTTATCATTCTTATCCTCTATATAGTTATTGTTAACTCTTCCACATTTTAAATTCTTTTTACTGTGTGTTTTTTTTTTAATAAATACAAAATAAAGGAAAAAAAAAAAAGAAAGCCCTTGTTTATTTTTTTAATTGTATTTCTATTTAGCAAAATATTTCTGGTCTTGTTTCTCTTTAAACATCTTTCAAGTAATCTATTTCTCCACCCTCAACAATATCTTAGCTTCTGTTTTTCTGAAAAAAATGCAATAATGTTTTCACAGAGTCCTATGGTTTTGAGAAACTTGCATATTGATTTATCAATTTGCTCCCCATTTTTATACCTAATCAGGAATCATCCTTAGTGCTCCAATCTTGAATAAAGTCTTTAAACTGAATCTCATATCTCCTTCACATATAGATTGAAATAATTTTTTGCAATATTTCATCTCTTTTCTGAACCACGATGTATCTATTGGCATGTTGTCTGATTGGCATGTATGTGATAATATGTCCTAATTTGAAAAGGACTCCACTCTCAGCTATGTGTTTCTATGCAATTCTTTTTATTAAAAACTAGTTGAAAAAACCTTCTAGCCCATTACTCAGATGAGTTTTCAGTCTATCTAATAGATTTTATATTATATTAGTTTTTCTCACCATAAAGCTGCTTTCATCAGTGTCACTGATGCTAAAGATGCTCTGAGGGTCTGTTTTCTGATTGCTTCCTACCATGCACAGCCTTGAAAATTTAAGTTATCATAATAAATTTGTATTTTTCAGTGTAAGGTATCTAACATTAGTACCAAAGTAGAACATATCACTTATACTATCTTAAATTTTTGTATGCTTGTCTTTTCATAACTATAATATTAGTGGTTTTTAAGGCAATGATTTTCTATGTAGCTTTAGCTTTCGCTACCTAGTACTCTGAGTGTATCCCAAGCTGGTCTCAAACTTATGACAACCCTCCTACCTCAGCTTCTGGTGTGCTGAGAATACATATATATACCGTCAAGCCTTATTGTAGGTAGCTTTCTACCTGAGTGTGCTAATGAGTTAGCTATTGCAAAAGTATGGCTTGGTTTCTGTAAAACATTATTGCTATTTCACTGGTGCCATTAAAAGACGATGGTATTTCCTTATGTGGAAAACCTATTTTGTATAGTACATTTATGCATGCATCGAATGACTTGTCTCTACATGAAGAAAATTCTAAATGGGTCTTTTTAATACTTAGCCAGAATTATTTGTTTTTATCAAGTATAAAAGATGTGTCTTTAACAGTAATATTTTAAAAACTCCTTAATTACTATCAAAGAAAATAATTTGCAAATTAAAATGCTGTTATGTTGAGTGAAAACTAACCCTGAGACTCATTTCATGTAGAAAGAAATAGGGTCTGAGGAAGAATAATCTTTTTGTAGAATGTTTTCAAGGATACATTTGTTCCCCTTTACATCCAAAGATTTCAAGTGTATCTTCTGGACAAAAATTTCAACAGTATCTTCTGGACCCAAGTATTATATCCAGATCTATAATTACGAGCTATGGTAAGAAAGTTATGGTAATAAGTTTGCTTGTATTTTCCAATTTTATTTTACTTACTGTCAGAATGGCAAGGAACTCTTCAGGTAAGATAAGTAACACAAAGCTACAGTTGAAGTGGAGGAATGAGTCCGCTGGCATAGTTCTATTATGTAATCTTGTTAGATCCACCAGTGGTGAAGAACCACTATGCTCCATTGCTACTAGACAAATATGATGCTGTGGTGTTATATTGCATATTTAATATAGTTTGGCTGGAAATCAGAAGACCAAGTCAAGCCACATTTAGCCATGAAGGTCTGGGAGTGATGACCTATGTCTTTAATCCCAGCTCTTGGGAGGCTGAGATCCTCTGGATCTCTGTGAGTTCAAGACAAACAGTACCAGGCAGTAGAGGCACACACCTTTAATCCTATCACTAGGAACATTGAATGAGGAAGTGAAATAGCTGGGTGGAGAAAGAGGATGCAGGAGTTCAGCCCTCTGCATGATAGCCCCATTTAATTTCTGCTGAGATATGAGAAGTATTCAGTCTGAGGATTCCTGAGGTGAGAACTGGCTATGGCTTATTTCTCTGTCTCTCTGGTATTTCAGGTTTTTCCCCATTATAATGTCTTTTCTCTGAGTACTTTTAATGTTGGATAAGCAGTTGTTTATTCATTTAATTTTTCCAGAACCAACAATTCTCTCCTCTTGAAAAGTAAAACAGAATCTCACTGATTAACATCTTTTTATTCTACCACATGTCTCATTTCTTCTCTCTAAATTTCTGTAAATAATTCCTGCCCATGTTTGGATACATCTTGCCCTTTAAATATTTGTTCATGATTTTTTTTTATCCTTCTTATTATTTGGTCAAGTTACAACTGTTTAACTCTACTTATCTTTTTGCATAAGTAAATGCCACCAGCACCTTAATCATTTTTGCGGCTCAGCACGTTCAATAATTACCTCATCTTTATTCTAGCAAATGAGATGACTGCTGTTTTCATGAGCAGAATTTCATGTAGAGGCCTGAGTTGATGGGGGAAGTATGAAGGCAGCTGTTCTCTCTTTCCTCTTTAAGGTGGGGCTGACTTCAATAGAAGAAAACAGAAATCAGGCACATTTGTGCAAAGCAGAAGTGATTGATATGGCTTGCACCTGACAAATTTAAAGAAAATGTAGGGAAAGTAACTTAAACATCTTTGCTACATCTGCCAGGATTAGAGGTACTGGATGCTACTGTGTCCCCCACTTCAGAAAGCAAGTGAGGTTATTTCATTTTTCCTGGATGAGGGGAAGTAAAATATTTTTTTCCAGGAACTCACTTGACAGAGATAGTAATGGAAAGTAATTCTGTCTCAAAGAGGATTCAGTTTGAGAATTAGCTTAAGAATGTTACATGTTAATAGTGTCTGGCAATGTATTCCATGCCTTTGTAAATTTGCCCTTGACTTGGACTCAAATGGCAACCAGAATGCTCTTTGTTTAGTATTACAGGTCACTATGAGAAAACATGGATGCTATTGTGTAAGCTGTGCCCAGTGAAGTGCTAGGACACACATAAACACCAGACAGAAGTCTGCAACTCTCTATTCAGGTTTCCATTGCTTTCCAACACTTATGACACTACATTAACACATTAACAGTGCAGCAGAGCCTCAACACAGATGCTCTGGCATCTCTCTAATTATTTTGTGAGTTCACCATCAGAGACCATGTGGACAATATTGGAGTTTGCACTAAAGTGAAGAGTCATATTCATTCAGATTTTGAAAATTCATTCTAAGTCCTTTGCAGTTTTTAGAAAATTACAGAAGTTATAAAAAAAAACTTCTTAAATTTTAAGAATACAATACTAATGAACAAAGGTTTGTTGTTCTTTCACTGCTGCTGCTGAGCTAGTGCAGTTCCATCATTAGAAATATCTCCAGTGTCCAAACATTTTCATATAAGTTGAACTTTTTGTTTTCTGAGTGGTATAATACTATTAGGTTGCAGCATAAATATTTCTGATTCTTTGCTTTAAACATCACATTTTTAAAATACTAACAGAAGTACCATTGTAGTCTGTGATAATGAATAAATGACATTGGGATTGCTAGTCTAGCCAATTGTGCATCTGCAAGGACATGGAATATGCTAATGATCATGGTTACTATCTACCACCTAGGAAATTAGTTTACAAATTGCATCCTCCAGACTATTCAGTGCTGTTCCTTTTGAATTTTTTAATTTCTTAGAAAATTATTATTGTCACCAACCAATGTTGGCTTATTTATTTTTTTAAAAATTAGAATGTCCAGCTCTCCTCTGCTTCTTGCTCATGGCCTTCTACCACATTACTATTCTCCTTTGAGAACACAACAATTGACAGGACAGACAATGCTCCATTGTATGTGGGTCTTGGTTAGAGTTCTAGTTACAAACTTGAGAAATTCTAGGTCTTACACATCTGTGAGATGCCAGAAAACTTACTAATGTACAGAGTATACCCAGTGAATAGGCAAAACAAGATAATATAGAAGATGATTCAGTTGTTTTGTGTTCTTCTTTAGCAAGTTTCATGTGTTCATCTGTAGAAAGTTAGCAAAGAACTATGTTTGTCACAAACAAGACAATTTACATTAAAAGGCTAAATAGAGGGTATAAATATCCCTCATTGGTGCTCAGTATCTGACTCCTGCACCAGCATAAGACTCTACGTGCTCACACTTATGTATTCCCCATGGTTCAGATTAGGTAGGACTGTACATGCTGCTGGCTTCTGAACAAATGTAGTTTGGAAGTCATTGGCGAGGAAGAGAAAAAAAAAGAGAGAGAGATTTACATTGTAGCTTTCACTTTTTATAATAATCTACTATACTCTATTATCTGTGACATTTGTAATTAATGCTTTACTTATAAGCATGTGTGATTTTTATGCGAATAAAAAATTAAAGTGAAACATGCTATGAGGTAGACATAAGATATAAGACATAAATGCCAACAAGTCCTAAAATGTTCAGCTCTATATATTTATATTTGAGTTTGTTCCACTAAAGTTAGTCTTTTTCCCTTTAGATTCTATGTGCTCTTTCTACCTACAAAGGCGACAATTTGCCTATATGCACAGATGTCAATACTAAAAGTAAGAAATATGGAGATGCCTATTCATCTACCTCCCAAAAGACAAGTTAGTGTCTCCCATTATTCAATGTACTTGAAATAAAATCATATATTCTCTCCCTAAGCTTCTCATTGTCTTCATATATATGATTTTATTTCCTTTGTATGAATTTGTCGTCTTGTGTTACTAGATCTAATGTGCACACTTCACAATTTTATTTTTAAAAGAGTCTTATATAGATTCAAACCCTAAAGCAATAAAGGAAAGTTTGATAAATATCTTTAAAAAATAAAGGTACATGGAAGAATCAAGTACATTGAATAATGGGAGACACTAACTTGTCTTTTGGGAGGTAGATGAATACACAGTATTAGTTGCACTTTCTGTTGGTATGGTACAATAACCAATAAAAGCCACTAAATGAAGAGTTTATTTTGGGCTCAGTTTCTGTTGGAAGAAAAGGAGAAGCAGCACATCAAGGTAGAGAAGTTATAGCACCAAGAACTTAAGTCCATGGGTCACATTAAAGCCACAATCAGAAAGTAGAGAGCTATAGATTAATTACCTACATTTCCTCTTTTAATGTCATCTTTGTAGTGTAACCCAATCTACCTTAATCTAACCTAGATAATCCCACACAGGCATATCTAAAAGCTTGTCACCTAGGTAAATCCATATTCTGTCAAGTTGATATTACCCATTACCACAAAAGTGTATACCCTACTCTCTCTTTTTCTTTCTCTCTCTGTCTCTCTGTCTCTGTCTCTGTCTCTCTCTCTCTCTCTCTCCTAAAATATAATCAGTAACTTCAATAAATTCAAGTTGTCTCCTAAGAACTTAGTCTTCAGTTTTTGTTCCTGTTATGTATTCCTCAAGAGCAGAACGGGAAGCTCCTAAATAGCTGCTAGAAAGCATTTGAAGGGGGATATCAGAGAAAATGAGTAATGTAGAAAATTGTCAAAATGATGTCATCTATATGTCAACAGGAGATAAACCTGAAAGCCAGAACCATTGAAAGATACCCAGTTAGACTTAGCTACAGTAACTAGTTTCTCTTGGAAGAGAGAGAAATCAATATGTGAGGTTCTCAACTTAATAAGTCAAATTCAGTAAACAGGAGTGAGTGGGTGATAAGGTTGGGCGTGGGAATCTGGGGAAGGAGAACTGTGGTTGGTATGTAAAAAAAAAAAAAAAACTTTTAAATAAAAAATGTCAAAAAAGGAATGCTTCAGAAAGGAGGCCAGACTAATGCACTTCTGATTAGCAATCAGCCAGTGAAAACTTCAGATTCTCAAAACCATGACTGACTTGGAAATCATCCCTTGATAAAAAGTCTCAGGAAATGGTAATTTTCCTAGTGAGAAAATAATTATAAGTCAAAAGGAGTCTTTTATGTCTCTGGGGAATTCATCTGTATTGGCACTTATATCCAAGGTGACTCTATTTGGAGTGCATTATATATCTATGTTTGATAAAGCTCCTAATTAGTTGACTGTAGCCCTATTGGCTGCAAAGATATTGTTTCATGAGAAAATATATGAGTAGACTACATACTAAATACCCTGACATGATATTTACAAATGAGTTTGAGGTACTTATTTATTGTTCTTGAAAATTGTAGGACCCTCTTTGGGTACAAAAACAAAACAACACCACGAACAAAAACAACAAAAATGTAAATTGCTTTATTAGCTCATCTTTTGTTTTACTTATACTCTGTTATGTTGTGATTGAAGAACTTGACGATTCCACCTAATACTGTTTCATAAATATTATGACAGTTTCTATATTAAAAACTCTCTGATTAACATTAAGTATGATTTAAAGGATAATAATATACTACAGATTCACAAGAGTAGAGCTAAGCATATACAACTTAATGATGTTGTTTTAGTTAGAGTTTTTATTGCTACAACAAAACACCATGACCAAAAACCAAGTTGGGGAGGAAAGGGTTTATTTGGTTTATACTTCCATATTGCCAATTCATTATCAAAGGAAGTCAGGACGGGAACTCAAGCAGGACAAGAACCTGGAGAGGAAGATCTTATGGAGGCAGTTACTCAATTAAAGTTACTGTCTTTCAGATAACTCTGGTTTGTGTGCCAAGTTTGCATTAAGATTGGCCAATACAAACATTCACAAGGTACACAGACCCATTTTTGTAAATATCATCAAGATGAAGAGTAGACTAGTAGGTTCTTGGAAATCTCAACCATAGTCACTAAATCCTAAAGGCAAGCACTCTCTTGACATCTAACACAGCAGATAAATTTCTCCTGTTCGTAGCCTTTTATAAAGCAAGTCACAGTATATACTTTGCCTGGCTTTCTTAGTTATTGTCATATTTGAGGATTTATCTATGTTATCTCTGAGCATATTTTATTATAGTTGTATTTGAAGTGATGCCTCTGATTTTTCTTATATTCATAATTTTAGCTTTTCTCTTTCAAACTTTTGTGTAGATGTATTAAATTTTATTAGTCTTTTCCCCAATAGGCTACTTTCAGTTTAGTTGATGTATTTTCTCTGTTTTTGTGCTGTGTAAGTTTCTATTCTATAACTTTATTATTCCCTACAATTTTTTTTAGAAAAAAAACTTCATCTTTTAAATCTTTAGACTATAATGTTATGTTCACTGGCTTTAGGGTGTTGAGGAATTTAAGTATTATGCAGCTCAGCTGTAATTATGGCTTTGGTCAAATTGCTTAGCACTGCTGGGTTATAGTTTAATCAGCTAGATAAATTATCTTTTATTTCCCATTGAGGTTTCTTCTTTTAACCATGATTATTTAGAAGTGAATGTTTATTTTAAATGTTTCAAGGAACTTTCCAGTTATCTTTTCATAACAGTAAGTTACTAAATTTCAAGATGAAGTCTAAAATAATCAGTGAACAAATAAAATGTGAGACTGAAACAAAATGATTACTTTTCAGTGCCTGGGAAAATGTTTTCTTTGTTAATTACATACATTTTGTTAATTATGTTGACCATAATTTTTATTCTTAAAACATTGCATTTGTGTGTGTGTGTGTGTATTTGTGTGTGTGCACATTTGGATGCCAAAGTGGGGCATGAAATGTCTTTCTTTGTTGTTATCCTTATGAACTTTGTACCTGGTCTCTCACAGAAGCTAGTCATTTCAGCTAAACTGCCTGGTTTGTTCTCAAGTTACACCCACCTCTACTATCCAGCACTAGGGTTGTGAGTTTCTACAGCCATGCCTGGATTTTTACCTAGGTGATGGAATTTCTAACTCAGGTCTCTATGTTTGCAGAACAAAGTACTCTCTAAAAACCCAAATTATTTTCTTATCTTCAATTTTGTCCATTTTTAGATAACTGTAAAAATAAGAAATGCAGTGACTTACTTTTATACAAGTATGACTAGATAATTTTTAAATATACTTAATTTAATGGAGACTTATCAATAATAATGAGTTAAAGAATAAATGTCAATGAAATTAGGATTTTTTCTGTGTCTCATTTAGCTCTGACAGTTTTTGCTTTCTAAATTGGTATAATAGCATTAAACTATCACTAAAAAACCATATTTTAATAAACTTGTTTTATCATTTGATTTCAACACTAGTTTCCTTTGTTTTGGTGTTTTTAGGAGTTTATATTTCAAAATTTCAACTTTCTATATTTTCATATATGAAATAAGCTCTAAAATCTAATTAAAACAGTTTACTTACCTGTAGAATCACCCACAATCAAGTTATGAGGGTCAGTGAGTGATAACTCATGTCTTTAATCCCACCATGGAAATAACCAAGTGGTGGCCTGTGATTTTAATCCCATAAATCAGGAGACAGAGATCTTGCTATGTTTCTGTGAGTTCAAGGCCTCACAACCAAACAGTAGTAGTTCACACCTTTTATTCTAACTCTAGGATTATTATGAAGATTTGAACCCAGAAGTGAAACAATTGGGCAAAGAAGATATCTTTTTATGAATAAAGTCATATTTTTTATTAGTGTATATCCTTATTCAAGCTCCCTTCCCCCTCCCACCCCTTCCAGTCACTCTCTCTTTTCCACATCACTTTATTTCCTTCCCAGCAAGAGCAGGAGGTCCCAAAGTTTCAATATGGCTTAGTTCAGGATCCACTCCTGGCAGAACCACTTTCCTCACCCCAACATCAAGACTGGGTGAGGTGTTCCTCTGGAAGGAATGGAATCCAAGGTACCAGTCCAAGGTGATTCAGATCCCAAGTTGTTCAGTGGTTGTGGTTTGCAACTTGGACATGTATTTCTTTTTGCTTTTTTGTTTAGAGTCCACTAATGAGTGAGTACATTCCGTGCTTATCTTTCTAGGTTTGTGATACCTTGCTCAGGATGATATTGTCCAAATCCACCCATTTGCCTGCAAATCTTAGGATATCATTTTTTCTTACTGCTGTGTAGTACTCCATTGTGAAGATGTACCACAGTTTGTTAATCCATTCTTCAGTAAAAAGGCATCTAAGTTGTTTCCAGGTTCTTGCTATTAGGAATAATGCTGCTATGAACACAGTTGTGCTAATGTCATTGGAGTGTGAATGTGCGTCTTTAGGGTATACACCCAGAAGTGGTATTGCTGTGTCCTTGAGGAGATTGATTCCCTTGTCTGAGAAACCTCCATACTGCATTCCAGAGTGGCTGAACAAGTTTACACTCCCACTAACAGTGGAGGAGTGTTCCCTTTGCTCTGAAACCTCTCCAGCATAGGCTGTCACCTGTGCCTTTTATCTTAGCCATTCTGAAAGGTATAAGGTGGTATCTTAAAGTTGTTTTGATTTGCATTTCTCTGATGGCTAAAGATGTTGGGCCATTTTCAAGTGCTTTTCAGCCATTTATAATTCTTCTGTTGAGAATTCCCTTTTTAGTTCTGAACTTCATTTTTTTGATTGGGTTATTTAAAATTTTGGGCTCTAGTTTCTTGATTTCTTTATATATTTTAAAGATCAATCCTCTATCACTTGTAGGGTTGGTGAAAATCTTTTCCCATTCTGTAGGCTGTTGTTTTGTCCTATTGACAGTGTCCTTGGCTTTACAGAAGCTTCTCAGTTTCAGGAGGCCCCACTTATTGATTGTTGATTTTAGTATCTGTGCTACTGGTGTTATATTTAGGAAGTGGTCGCCTGTGCCAATTCGTAGAAGTGTATTTCCCACTTGCTTTTCTATCAAGTTTAAAGTGGCTGGGTTTATGTTGAGGTCTTTGATCCACTTGGATTTAAGTTTTGTGCAGGGTGACAGGCTTGGATCTATTTGCATTTTTCTATACACTACCATCCAGCTATGCCTACATCATTTGTTAAGGATACTATCTTCTTTCCATTGTATATTTTGGGCCTCTTAAGCAAAGATCAGGTGTTCATAGGTTTTTGGGTTAATGCCGGGATCCTCAATTCAATTCCATTGATCCACAAGTCTGTTTTTATTCCAGTATGAGGATGTTACCAGTACCAGAAGAGACATACACTTGCACTACCAGGGCCATAGGAGGGTTTATTTAAGAGAGTTCCCAGGTGGGTACAGAAACTGTGAAGCAGGAAAGGAGGAGAGAGAGACCTAAACATGGTGTCTGTTTTTAAGAGAAGGGGTGTGAATGGGTTTATGCAGCCAAGCCCAGGGGCGTGCCTCCCTACAAGGTGCACCATGTTGACTCAACCACGTGGAGTGCCAGAAATACTTACATCTTACCTTTTTGTTTATCATAAAAAGAAAACCAGGTTTATGTGGGGGGCACTGGGGGATAATGATTTGGGACCATAGATCTCAAGGCTGCTTCAAGGTGTCTTATGGGCGAAGTTTGTCTTTTCAGGGAACTGTATTTTTGACAGTTTGTCTGTTGGATTCTGTGAGTCATTTTCTGCAGTCTGGATGAGCCTAAGCCATGGAGTAGTAAACTTTGATTTTCTGGAGCTTGAAAAGAAAACTATAAGTTAGTAAGAGAACCTTGAGAAGTGATAATATAGTGAGTGTACTCTGCTAGGTCTAGGGATGAAAAAAAAAGGTTAAAATGGCTTTTGCTTCTATTCGTTTGGTCCTGGGGAGGGAGTGGAAAATGGTCTGTTTTACCTGCATTGACTCTGAAAATGGCTCCTGGATTTTTTTCATTTTCCAGAAGCAGTGGCTGGAGGGTGAGGGAAGTGGGGGAGGGGTGAGCCAAAATACCTAGGAGCCTTTTGTTGATCTTTATCTTAGAAGCAGGCTGGAATGGAAAACTCAGGAGAGAGTCTATCTGAGTCTTGGCACCAATGTTGGTTTCACACATGAAAAGAGACACACACTCGCACTACCAAGGCCACAGGAGGGTTTATTTAAGAGAGTTCCCAGGCAGGTACAGAAACAGAGAAGCAGGACAGGAAGAGAGAAAACAAACCATAGTAGCTCTTTTTAAGAGAAGGAGTGTGCATGGGTTTACATAGCCAGGTTTAGGGCATGCCTCCTTATGTGTCCAGGGAGGTATTTCTGTATGCAATGCCCCACGAGTTTACACAGCCACTCCCAGGGTTGTGCCACCATACTAGGTGCATCCCATCAGAGCCATATTGGCTCACACATGTAGAGTACCAGAAATACTTATAGTAGCTCTATAGTATAATTTGAAGTATGGGATGGCAATGCCTCCTGGGGTTCTTTTGTTGAGCAAAATTGTTTTGACAATCTTGGCTTTCCTGTTATTCCAAAAGAAGTTTAGTATTGTTCTTTCAAGGGGCATAAAATATTGTGTGGGTATTTTGATGGGAAGTGCATTGAATCTATAGATTGCTTTTGGTAGAATGGCCATTTTTACTACTTTGATCCTACCTATCCAAGAACATGGGAGATCTTTCCATTTTCTAATATCCTCTTCAATTTCTTTCTTCAGTGATTTAAATTTTTTGTCAAATAGATCTGTTACTTCATTGGTTATAGTTACAACAAGGTATTTAATGCTTTCTGTAGCTATTATAAAGGGTGATGTTTTCCCTTATTTTTTTTTCAGAACTCTTATCTTTAGTGTATTGAAGGGCTACCAATTGCTTTGAGTTTATCTTGTATCCTGCACATTGTTGAAGGTGTTTATCAGCTGTAGAAGTTCCCTGGTAGAATTTTGTGGGTCACTTATGTATACAATCATATCATCTACAAATAGAGATGGTTTTCACATCTTTCCCAGTTTATATCCCCTTAATCTCCTTTTGTTCTTTTATTGCTTTAGCTAAAATTTTGAGAAGTATATTGAATAGATGAGAAGAGAGAGGACATCCTTGTCTAGTTCCTGATTGCTTTGAGTTTTTCTCCATTAAGTTTGATGCTGGCTGTCAGCTTCTTGTAAATTGCCTTTATTATATTTAGATATTGTCCCTGTATTCCTGATCTCTCCAGGGCTATTATCATAAAGGAGTGTTGGATTTTGTCAAAAGCTTTTCCAGCATCTGAGGATATGATCATGTGTTTTTTTTTTCCTTCAGTTTGTTTATATGATGGATGACATTTGAGGGTTTTTTTGTATGTTGAACCATCCCTGCATTTCTGGGATGAAGCCTACTTGATCATGGTGAATGATATTTTTTATATGTTATTGTATATGGTTTGCCACAATTTTGTTGAAAATTTTAGCATCAATATTCATAAGTGAAATTGGTCTGTAATTCTCTTTCTTTGTTGCGTCTTTGAGTGACTTCAGTATTAGGGTAATTGTGGCCTCATAAAAGGAATTTGGCAATATTCCTTCAGTTTCTACTGTGTGAAATAGTTTGAGAAGTAATGATAGTAATTCTTTGAATGTCTGGTAGAATTCTGCACTGAAATCATCTGGAAATGGGCTTTTTACTTGGGAGGCTTTTAATGACAGCTTTAATTTCCTTTAAGGTTATAGGTCTGTTGAAGTAATTAATCTGGTCTTCATTTAATTTTGGTAAATGGTACCTGTCCAAAAACTGTCAATTTCTTTTAGGTTTTCCATTTTTGAGGAGTATAGATTTTCAAACTATGATCTGATAATTCTCTTGATTTCCTGGGGGTCTGTTGTGATGTCCCCCTTTTTATTTCTGATTTTGTTGATTTTGATACTCTCTCTCTGCTTTTTGGTTAGTTTAGATAAGGATTGATCTATCTTGTTGACTTTCTCAAAGAACCAATTCTTTGATTTATTGATTCTTTGTATTGTTCTTTTTGTTTCAATTGTATTGATTTCAGCTCTAAGTTTGATTATTTCCTGCTGTCTACTCCTTCTAGGTGAGTTTGCTTCTAATTGTTCTAAGGCTTTCAGCTGTGCAGTTAGTGCTCTATGTGGGATTTCTCTAGGCTTTTCATATAGGCATCTAGTGCTATGAATTTTCCTCTTAAGACTGCTTTCATTGTGTCCCACAAGTTTGGGTACATTGTGGATTCATTTTCATTAAATTCTAGGAAGATTTTGATTTCTTTCTTAATTCCTTTTTTGACCCAGAGGTGGTTCAGCTGAGTGATGTTTAGTTTCCATGAGTTGGTAGGCTTTCTTTGATTTCTGATGTTGTCTAATATGGTGGCCCTCGTGGTCTAATATGATGCAAGGGATTATTTCCATTTTTTATCTGTTGATATTTGTGTTATTTCTAATTATGTGGTCAATTTTAGAGAAAGTTCCATGAGGTGCTGAGAAATATATATATATACATATATATATTTCTTTATATCTACATATAGATATATTCCTTTGCATTTGGGTGGAAACATCTGTAAATATCTATTAATTCCATTTACATCATAACCTCCGTTAGACTCCTTATTTCTCTGTTGAGTCTCTGTCTAGTTAACCTATCCCAGGGTGAAAGTGGGATATTGAAGTCTCCCACTATTATAGCGTGAGAATTGATGTGGAATTGAGTTTTAGCAGTGTTTCTTTTATATAGGTAGGTACCCTTATATTAGGGGCATAAATATACAGTTTTGAAATTTCCTCTTGACCAATTTGTCCTGTGATGAATAAGTAATGTCCATCTCGGCCACTTTTAATTGGTTTTCATTTAAAGTCTACTTTATTAGATATTAGGATGGCAACACCAGCTTGTTTCTTAGGGCCATTTGATTGGAAATTCTTTTCCCAACCCTTTACTCTGAATCTGTGTCTGTCTTTGTGGTTGAGGTGTATTTCTTGTATGCAGCAGAAGGATGGCTTCTGTTTTTGTATCCATCTTGTTAGTTATGTCTTTTTATAGGTGAATTGTGTCCATTGATTTTAAGGGATATTATTGACCACTGATTGATGTCTCCTGCTATTTTTTTGTGGTAGCTTTATGTATTTCCTTTCTCTGTGTTTTTTCTTCTGTGTGATTATTGAATGTTTGTGGTTTCATGAGTGTATCTGGGATCCTTAGGTTGTAGTTTTACCTCTAATGCTTTCTGGAGGGCTGGATTGGTAGATAGGTATTGTTTCAGTTTGACTTTGTCATGAAATATCTTGTTTACTCCATCTATGGTGATTTATAATTTTGCTGGGTATAGTAGTCTAGGTTAGCAGCCATGCTTTTTTAGTGTCTGTATAACTTCTGACCAAGCCCTTCTTGCTTTCATCTTTTACATTGAATAGTCAGGAGTTATTCTGACAGGTCTGCCTTTATAGGTAAGGTGGTCTTTTTCTTTTGCAGCTCTTAAAATTTTTTCTTTGTTTTGTATGTTTTTGGCTTGATTATTATGTGCGGAGCAGACTTTTTTGGGGGTCATATATATTTGGTGTTCTGTAAGCTTCTTGCATCTTTATAGTCATTCCTTCTTTAAGTTAGGAAAGTTTTCTTCTATGATTTTATTAAATACATTATTTGTGCTGGTATTAAATACATTATTGAGCTGGTATTCTTCTTCTTTTATTTCTATTATTCTCAGGTTATGTCTTTTCATGGTGTCCAAGATTTCCTGAACATTTTGTGTTATGGCTTTTTGGTCTTAGTATTTTCTTTAACTGATGTATCTATTTCCGCTATTGAGTCTTCCATTCCAGAGATTCTCTCTTCCATCTCTTGGATTCTGTTGGTTATGGTTGTATCTGTAGTTCTAGCTTTTTTCTTCAGGTTTTTCTTTTTCCAACTTTGTCTCTCTTTTTTTTCGTTTTTCATTGCTTCTATTTCAGTATTTTGTTCCTGGAATGCTCCTTTTATTTTTTGGTTTACCTTTTTTTGGTTTTCTTTCAAGGATTTGTTCCTCTCTTCCAATTTTTTGTTTGTATTTTCTTCTATTTCTTTAAGGGAATTTTTTATATCTTCTTTGAAGTCTTCAATAATCTTCATAAAGGTCTTTGTGTTGTTCTTTCCTTCTGTTTCCTCTTCATTTTTCTGTTCAGGTCTTCTAGATGTAGAACCACCAGTTTCTTCTTGTGTTGCCTTGTTGTTCTTTATATTGTTGTATGTATTTTTGCATTTGTGTTTGCCTATAGCTCTAGTGGTTCACGATTAGGCAGCTCCTAGTCAGTTGTAGCAAGAGAACTTGTGTGTTTCCTGTCTCATCTGATCAAGGGATCTACTCGATCTTTGACTCTGTTCTGGACAGGGGTCTCAATTTCAAATCCTCCGTCCTTCTTTTGTAATGCAGTTTGCTCTGGAGGCAGGGCCCAGCTGTGCAATGTCTCCTCTCTTAGGTGTGGCTGGAGGAGGCCCTCACAGCCAAACCCTAGCTCCTCTCTGCTAGGGAGAGCTGAGATCAGACTCTAGGGATTGACCCCAGTCCTGGTGAAGGACTATGCTGAAGGGTTTTACAGGTGTTGGAATCTACTCACCTCTGAACGGAGGTCTGAATTTCAAAAAGCTGCAAAGAAGATATTTAAGGCAGGCCTAGGCAGACATTGACATATTTGGTAGATAGCAAAAGCCAGCAGTGGTGGCATAGGTCATTAGTCCCAGTACTGGAAGGCAGAGGCAGGAGGATCTCTGTGTGTTCAAGGCCAGCTTGATCTAGAAAGCAAGTTCCAGGACAGCCAGGACTGTTATACAGAAAAACCCTTTCTCAAAAAACATAATAGAAAAACAAACAAACAAAAGGCTGGAAGATGGCTCTCTCCTCTTATATGCTAGGCTAATTTTATTAAATATAAATATACCTCCACACTTACCACTTCACCAATACAGTAGTGCACTTGAATTTTAATTCTGCCATCTCAAGAATTCATTTTCTCTATCTTCAACTCTGCTCATTTGCTTTTCTATATTGTTATTTATGACCAACAAGTTTTATTTTTCCATTTTCTACTACTACTTGCGTGTGTTAGTATTGACAGTCAATATACACTATTCTCAAAATTATCTTACATGTCGCCAAACTAGATACTCACTTGAGACTACCTAAATCTGAGTACATTTTACTTTCAATATGCTTGCAACTTAATAGTCACTTTATCACTTTCATTTTTATTTTTTATTATTATGCTTTTATTTCTATTTTAAAATCTTAGAAGTATTGTTTATTGTTTAATACATTAGTCTTTAATTACTTCAATAAAGTCAAGTTGTTGTAAACTGTCAGTTGTATATGTTGTGGTATTGTGTGTGTGTGTGTGTGTGTGTGTGTGTGTGTGTGTGTGTGTCTCTGTTTTTCTTTTTCTTTTTGAGGACTTGTATTATATTAGGCTCACATCTCTAGGCTCAAAGCTGTTTTCTCTCACCACTTTAATGATGTTTTTTTAAATGTATTTTCACTTACATTATTTTGTCTTGAAAATTCAGCTGTAATGTCATTGCTGTTTATTTGAGGTTAAAATTGGTATGTTTCTTTATCCTCTGCTTATCTTTCAGATTTGCTTTTATCATTATTTAAGACATTTTATCTTATGCTCTGAGGTTTTATTTTAATTTGTTTTATACATGGGTCTCAGCATTTGGTAAAGGTCAGGTGACAGCTTTGGAACTCATTCTCTCACCATCTCTCATCTCTGCCCCTTCACAGGTGAGTCATAAGCACATTTTTCAGAATCTCACATGTTCTTGGACCTTTTCCAACTTTCGTTGTAGCACCCATCTCCCCCTCCTCCCCCTCCTCCTACCCCTGCTTCTGCTTTGGTTTGATTATTTTCAATTGAGTTAGTTTTCATTTATTTGCTATTTTCTTTTACTGTTGAACTTAACAGTGGCATTGTTTATTCATGGACAAGTTTCTTATTCAGCTTTAGATCATTTTATGAATAATGTTGTTCTTTGCTTTGATCCCCAACATCTTGATTAAAATATATTGATTTTATTTGTGCACCTTTAACATTTTATTCTTCTCTCTATGTTGATTTGTTTTTTCCTTGGTAAATTTCCCAATTTTTATTGAGTGTTGGTGATTTTGAATACAAAATAAAAGGCTTTATAAAGTTTTATCATTTGTAGAGATGCATATATATTAAAATATGTACACACTTATACATATGTTTGTAAAACTAGAATATAATAAGGGCATAAAACTTATTTATTTTTTTCTGATGCAAACACACAAGTGTCTTTTTGACATCAGGTTCAAACCTGGTCCGCACCTCTATAACTCGATGCAGCGAATGTGGGCCTGAATTCAGGAATGGGAGGGTTTTAAAGAAAAAAGCAAAACAAAACAAATAAACACAAGCCAGGAATTTCATGCCTTGACACTTCAGGATTAGGTAAATGGACATGGAGTAAGGCAGCTTTTGAAACAATAGTTTAAACTTTTGGTGTAAAAACAAAGTTTGAAGTCATTGATTAAACATAACAGCACACGAAACCAGTATGCTGACAGGACAGCTGCAAAGGGCAGAAATCGTCAACAGGTTGTCTACAGGAATATTTGGGCATCATTCAGTTTTACTGCTCTGTTTCCTAACTGGCTGCATCTGGGGAATCTGTTCCAATGGCCCTTCCCTAAAATGGAGTCTGTAACATTAAGCATAGCCCTTCATTCCCTCCTGTGACTGGTCCCTGAGAGTTCCAATCATGGGACTTTCTTGTTCTCCAGCTCTGTCCCGCCTTTCTGGATTAATCTTGTCCTCAGTGCTCTCATGTCTCTTACAAGGGCCACTGTAGCCATTTTGTCTCAGAAAATTATTTTTAACTCAGTATTTCAACTTATAATGGGCAAAAAACACAGGACAGGGTGACGGTAAAATGGGGGTTGACTGAGAAGAAGGGAGGAATGAGGAACAATTGTGGGTATGTTAAAAAAAACTTTTAAATACAAAAATAAAGTTAAAAAATAAATGTGAACATAAAATGTGACACACACATATAATAGAATATCACTTAGCATCATAAAAAGGAAGGATTGACCAGTAGTATTGGCATGGTAGCAAATACCATTAATTCCAGTACTCTGAAAGCAGAGGCAGGTGGGTCTCTGTGAATTTAGGGCCAAGCCTGGTCTACATAGCAAGTTCCAGGATAGGCAGGGTTATATAGAGAAACTCTGGCTTAAAAAAATGAAGTACAGATGTATCTATTAGACAGAAAAACATCCTGCTAAGAAAAAGACAGTAACAAATGATCACAGATTGTCATATTCCATATATATATATATATATATATATATAATATCTGGAATACACAAAGCTTTAGAGACAGAAAACATTAGTTTGCAGTTGTGTAGGGCTATATTGGAAGCAGTGACAGAATATGTAGTGACAATTACTGAGTTCTAAATTCACTGCAAGGTATCCATATTTGTAAATCAGGCTAATGTAATAATTATGCTGCTCAGGGGTATATGAGAAGCAGAATCATTTATACATAGGCAAAATCTACTAATGTATAAATTCTATCTGAGTAAAGGTTGTCAAAAACAGAAAAGACTTAACTAAATGCTCCAAACTTAATGGAGAAAAACTCAAAGCAATCCCACTAAAATCAGGAACTAGACAAGGATGTCCTCTCTCCTCTTATCTATTCAATATAGTTCCCGAAGTTATAGTTAAAGCAATAAGGGAACAAAAAGAGATTAAGAGGGTAAAAGTTGGAAAAGAAGAAGTGAAACTATCTCTATTTGCAGATGATATGATTGTATACATAAGTGACCCACAAATTTCTTCCAAGGAACTGCTACGGCTGATAAACACCTTCAGCAATCTAGCAGGATACAAGATTAACTCAGAGAAATCAGTAGCACTCCTATACACTAAAGATAGAAGAGCTGAAAAAGAAATAAGGGAAACATTACCCTTCATAATAGCTGCAAATGGTATTAAATACCTTGGAGTAACTATAACCAATGAAGTAACAGACCTATTTGACAAAAATTTTAAATCACTGAAGAAAGAAACTGAAGAGGATATCAGAAAATGGAAAGCTCTCCCATGTTCCTGGATTGGTAGGATCAACACAGTAAAAATGCCAATTCTACCAAAGGCAATATACAGATTCAATGCAATTCCCATCAAAATCCCAACACAATATTTTTTTGGACCTTGAAAGAACAATACTCAATTTCATTTGGAATAACAGGAAAGCCAGGATTGCCAAAACAATTTTACTCAACAAAAGAACCTCAGGAGGTATCACCATCCCTGACTTCAAGCTATACTATAGAGCTACAGTAATAAAAACAGCCTGGTACTGGCATAAAAACAGA
>PVIH01026197.1:0-19220 GCA_004025045.1 Sigmodon hispidus | reverse complement strand
ACCCAGCAATACCACTTCTGGGTGTATACCCTAAAGATGCACAGTTGCACTTCAAAGGCATTAGCTCAAGTGTGTTCATAGCAGCGTTATTTGCAATAGCAAGAACCTGGAAACAACCTAGATGTCCCTCAATTGAAGAATGGATTAACAAACTGTGGTACATCTACACAATGGAATACTACTCAGCAGTAAGAAAAAATTATATCCTAAAATTTGCAGGCAAATGGGTGGACTCGGAGAATATCCTCCTGAGCAAGGTATCACAAACTCAGAAAGATAAGCAGGGGATGTACTCACTCATTAGTGGTCTCTAAACAAACAAACAAACAAGAAAAAAGCAAAACATTCCCATGCTGCAAACCACAACCACTTAACAGCTTGGGATCAGAAACACCCAGGACTGACTCCTTGAATCCCTCTCCCCTTAGAGACTCACTCTTGAGGTTGTGGGGTGAAAGCTGGATCTTCCAGGAGTGAAGACTGAACTAAGCAATATTGGGTCAGTGGGACCATGGGACTGTCTGCTGCCTGCCCAGGGAGGGGATGGGGAGTTGTGGAGAAGAAAGAATGATCTGATGTGGTGGGAGAGGGAAGGGACCTTGAATAAGGATATAAAAGGATAGAAAGTGTGACTTCTTTGAAATAAATAAATAAATAAATAGCAAGCCCACTATTAACAGAAATTATTAGGAAACAATACCTGTAATTAAGCATTAACATACAAAATATATTAGAACTCAAAAGACTCAGTAGAAAAAACATAAGTAATATGAGTAAAAGGAACACGTAAAAGATCTTGCCTTTGTTCATTTCTGGTGCTATCATACTTAAAAGTTGGCCATTTTCAGAAAATATATTTCACATAGCTATAAAATCTGAGATTAAGACAAAATCCTGAGCTGTTTCAGGGTCTTATAAATAATGTTTTCTGTTTCCATGATGATAATTTGCTATTGTGTCCTTCAATGGGGACAAATGTTATGACCTCTATATTGCAGAAGAAAAAGAAAGGCAAAAGGGAAAAGAACCAATTGCTGTAATGTTTACATGAGTGTATTAACTTCATGTCTCTAGAATAAGATTGTCTCAACAGGCTGATGAAGTAATAAGGGAATACGTAGAGTTTTATTCTATTTCAAGTATCTTTAAGTTCAAGTCTAAAATTAGTCAGACCATTGGTTAGTTCTCTGAGCAGAGCAGTAGATAGCTAGAGTAGGGGCATATTTCAAAGCCAGTGGCCAACTCAAGTAAGAGAAAAGAAATGATTGATAGCTTTCCCCACTGATGTGAGCTGAAACGAACATAATTATTTTCATAAATTCCCAGCATAAAAGTGAACACACACAGGAACACACACACGCACATACACACACATGCACACACACACACACACACACACACACACACACACACCTTACACCATTGCCAATCACATACAACAAAGACCACATATTTACTTAGAGACTATTGTGTAGCATTTATCCACATTATAAAAAGCATTATCACCACCTACCAATAGCATAGCAATCCCATGCCCTCTACATGTGATGGGTACAGAGCTAGTATGTCAGAGATAGATGTATTCTCATTTTCATTTTGCTGTAATTTGTAATGGTCAGGACATAAAATCCAACTATCTATCAATTTTACTGGTTAGTGAGCACAAAAATGCAATGCAATGCTGTTCAGCATTAAAGCAAGGAAATGGGGTTGAAAAGATGGTTCCGTAGATAAAGTCATCAAAATACTTGATGCTTAAGCAAGAGAATTGGCCCAGAAATAACTTAAATTCTGGGTGGGTAACATGACTCCCCTGGAATTTTACCCTCAGAAATTGGAAATATGGGATATCCCCAGTTACACTGGCTACTGCTTGTTGTACATTATTGAGTCAGTGGGACCATAGGACTGTCTGCTCCCTGCCCAGGGAGGGGATGGGGAGTTGTGGAGAAGAAAAAATAATCTGATGTGGTGGGAGGGGGAACGGACCTTGAATAAGGATATACAGGGATGGAAAAAAAAATTCAGAGGGAAAGCTGAACACAAAGTAAATATATGTGTAGCAATCTTATTTGCATTATCACTCTTGATAAGTCGTGCTTATTATTTTTATCTCCTTTATACTTATTGTTAACTTATCAGCATTTCAAATTCATTTTACTGTTTTTCTTGATAAATACAAAATAAGTAAAGAAGAAAAAAACCCAATAAGCTGTAGGTTTAAATGAAAGACTTTTCCCCAAAGATTATGGTGACCTAGATACTGAGAAAGATCCCTCACCCCAAGCTCTGGCCTTTATGATATCACACACTTGCATACTAAAACATGTATACATGATCTATCATACACCACTCCCAATATACAAAACATGAAAAAATAAATTTCAATTTTGTAAAAATGATGACTTTGAAGCAAATTATGATAAAGGGCCACAGGTCCATTATTGGTTGATAATGATAGCACACCTTGGCCAGTATTTCACTGAACTGTCATCCAAGGTACTGACAGGTGGTACTGACCCTCAGTGACTACCTCCAGGGTGAGTGACATCAGGAAAGTATAATTGATATCCAATGTGAACTCTATTACAGTTCTAGCCTTCAACTACAAAATTCCTGAGAGAAAGAATATTAGCCCCGAGTCCCTTGGCTGTCTTTAAGGTTGATCTACTCTAAGACTTCTTTATTTCTCTATTGATAAAAATAATGCAATCACCTTCCAACTTCTTCAGCACTGAAGGACATTGCATGGGTTAGGAACTGAGATAATATTTTTCTTCTAGTTGATGTTGGCCTTGTGGGGCTGTAGCCACCTGTACTGGTGGTGTTGAATGTCTGTAGAATCCCAGAGAAGGCTGTTTATGTAGGGTTCTTTTTTATTGTTTTTTGAAAATCAATATCAAACATTATATAAAAAGGCAAAACATCCAAAATAGATACCAAAAAATACACATACAGTAATAAAACTCTCTTTTCTCTAAAATACATGAAAAGTAAAAGATAAAATCTAAAACTTCTCAAGGCAGTTTAGGCTCAGTTACAGATCAAGAAATCACAGTAGTTCATTTTGACTGGATGGCACTGTCCATTCATAAACAACTTCCTAGTCAAATTAGAGAAGCCTGGGCTTGAGGAGTGTGTACATTCCTCCTGCAAAACATTGCATAGCTCCTTAACTGTTTCAGTTCTTATTTTAGGAAAGAAGGCATCTTCCTGCTGCTTCTGACTCATTTTGGATCTTCTCTAATTCTATTTTACAGCAGTATATCTGCCTACAAAATATTGTCAAATTCGTAATTGCTTAATATTCTAGTAATCAGTCACAGACATACAATTGCTGTATGGCCTCCCTCATATGCATACTTGAATATTTCACCTTGAGCTCAATGTCCAGCACATACACACTCACACACTCACTCATAATGCAAATCCATAGAATCAAATAGCACAATAGTATTTCTAGAGTTTCAGGGCCTGGGAACTTAGAGGAAATAAATGTTATAAAAGAGAAATAATGATAATTAGACAGAATAAGCAGATTGTATTATATCTATGTATAGCATAATGATTGTGTTTGTTAATGTGGTGTTATTTGCTTAAAATTTGTTGTAAGCAAATCTTCAACATTCTCATCACTTAATAAAATAACCCTGTAAGATTATGGGTATGCTAATTTGTTCATAAGGGTTATTATCTCACAAGAAATGCATAAGTCAAAACATGAAGTTGCTTTAGTTATACGTCAATACAGCTAAATAAAGACAGAATCTTATTTAAGAAAATATTTGCAAGCAATTATAAGGAGAAGGAAGTGAAGATAGGTAAATGCAGTAACAATGCAGAGTTTCACATGAGTTTTTGACCCATGTCAACATTCCCAAAAAAATCAGTGATCATTTTTCCAGCATAATATGCCTGATGGTGAATCATGAGGATTGTTAGAGCCTACATGTTGGAAACCAGCATGAGCCACATAGTAAGAACTCATTTAAAAATTAAAAATAGAAAAAAATAAGAGAATAAAACACAGGGAAAAGCGAGGAAACACGAAACTAAAGGAAGAGAAGAAATGGGTAGTCAAGCCTCTGAAAGAGTCTTTTACTACACTTGATCAGATATGAGAAAGATATATCTTTGGAAACTTCTGGAAGCTTTTCAACAGGAAGATGTAACTAAAACTTGTACTTAAAATTTCACAGGATTTCTCAAGTTTCTCCTGTGCAATCCTTTATAATAATCTATACATGTTGTCTAATACACTTCTAGACCATTCTTGTATAGTATATGTAGTAACTAAATACATGCTTTTGACAGTGTTAATTTAATTGACTGAAATAATTAATGAGTATCTGCCTTAGAAACAGCAGTCCTTGAAATCTTACTGACTTCTTAACAGGATTAGTTTCTAGAGTTCTTGTAAGAGAAAATGTATTCCTATTTGAGTGACAAGAGTACATGCTTAAAAGCAGAGAAATCACAGAATGTTCATTAACATGCAAAGCATTCTGATCCTACCACACATAGTAGTTCAGAAACACTGAGAATTAAATATGATGCATCCTGAAAAAGCAATGTGCTCCAATACAAGCTGATACATCCAACATTCCTGGTGCATTTAACATCACTTAAAAAGTAAATTATCAAGTAAAAGCAGCACAGGGATTGCCTTGTTTTCTAAGTTGTGCTTCTTAAAGATAAAAAAAATAATAATTTGTCACTTTTAAAAATAGAGATTTTTTTTAAATAACAGATACAATTAATATTCATACAGCTACATTTAAATCAAGCATAGATTTATCTTCATTGTTGCCCAGACTCTTTTGAGTGGCAACAATGAAGTAACTTGTGTGTAAGCCTAATTCTGAGCATGTATCACTTGATTGAAAAAAATATCTTTAGTCAGAAATATAAATGATGACCCAATGTTGCAAAAAGTACTTATTCCCTTGTCCTATCATCATCGTTTTTCATAATTACTTTACATTTGACTCTTAAATCATGAAAAAATCATAAATTTTTAATCTCCTTAAAGTATAATATTGTATTTCACTTTGGAATGTCAATATTAGTCTCTTAGCAGCCACTAGCACTCTCTGTAGTCATTTGTTTTCTAGTACAATTTGTGTCCAGATTTATGATGCTTATACTTTTTCTTCTCTGAAAAATAAGTAAAGCCCAGATTATTAATCTTCTCTTGAAGAGTTTTTTTAGTTCTCTTTTCAAAACTAAGTGCTTCTTTTTATATAAGTTTTATCTAGTTCATGATTTATCCTCATCTTAAAATTCTCAGTGTTAACTCTAAGAAATATAAATTTATACTCAATATGCATGAGTGGTATAAGCCTTGGCATACCATTCTTAAAAAATATTTTTATATTCATTGCCTGAGAAAACATGCAGTCCTAAATGGTCAGTAAATTTCTTTATGGTTGTAAACAAAGTTTTGGAGAGATATGTTGCTACCAATCTGAGCCTTCAAAAAATATGGCTATTTAAATATTAATGAGATAAAACTCCCCAAAAGTTGACCAATAAATTACTGATAGACTCAACTAAGTTGATTCCAAATTAAAATAAGATATCAAATTGATGAAGAATTGCTACTCAGAGGAAATAGAATTTCTTTACATAAGAATGTTTTATGCTATACCAAACACGATTTATTATACCAAGAAACAAGTTGTTCACCTTTCAAATATGGGAAGATGTTCACAGTTTCTAACAGTTTGAGGAGTCACATTCTGAAATTCTTTAGCAATTATTTTATAGCAGATGGAATGAAAATATTTCAGCAAGAAATTGAAGGTTATCATGATACAAATGAAAAACTATAAAATCTCAGCAAATTAATAGAAGTTACTTAAAATAGTAAATTTTATGCATAAAATATATTAAAGAAAAATCTTACTGAGTAAATGAAATAAGAGAGTGAAAATGGCAAAGAATAGAATCAGTCAATTTGAGAACAGGTCAGTTTAATTTTCAAATATTTATCCTATACGTATATAATTTTATTTACTTAATCATGTGTATGGGTGTATGTGCAATGGATATGAGTGCCATTGAAGACCACAAGAGGATGTCAGATACTCTGAAGTTGCAGGTAGCTGTGAGGCATCTAACATGAGAGCTGAGATGTGATCTCAGGTCCTCTGGAAGGACAATGTGTACCCCTAACCAATGAGTCATCTTCCTAGACCCATATTAATACAGCTTTGCCAATATCGGAAACAAAACAGGAAATCTAGACTTCATAAAGTTTACTAAAGCTTCAAGGCCTTAGGGGCAATGGATATGATAAGAACTTTAGCAGAAGAGAAACGTACAAAGGAGAAAGAAATGGGTAAATGAGGACAAGAGAAAAGAAAAACTGTATCTAACATATGTGATTAAACTTTGAAAGTAAATGGAATAAACATTTCAATTAAAAGACTGAGACTAATAAAATGGGCTTTGAAACATAACCAAATCCATTCTACTTTCACAACTGAAATCTGAAGTTAAAGCATCATTATTCAGATTCAAAATTTTCTTCAGCATTTGAAGACTCAAATTATATTTTATTGGTTTTATTTTGCTTGTATTTCTGTTATATAGAATTTTTAATTTCTTTTGAGTCTAGTTTATGTATTTTCTACAAGGTGGTTAATTCACTGGGTTTTATATCTTATTCTATCTCCTTGTCAGATTATAAACTATTTTACAGTAAGGCCTATGAAAAAGTTTTGCATCTTAAAACTCCGAGAATGAATCAAATATCAATCTATAATAAGCCTAAAGTATATTATATATCTTATAGCTGTATTTTATGGACACTAAAATATATTTTGTCAACAAAATAAAATAATAAAATCTCTTTCCTGTTCTTTAAGAAAGGAATGCCTAAGCCAGGAATGGGGTGCCTACCTTCATTCCCATATAGGAGGCAGAAGAAGAAGGACCAGGAGTCTAATGTTGTAAATGAGACCATGTGTATATCTATGTATACATCTGTGTGTCTGTGTGTCTATTTGTGTTTGTGTGTGTGCATGTGTATTTACATGTATGTAAATGAGAGAGGAATGATCTTATATTGAAACATGGAAAACTAGCTGAATATTGAGTCTACCTCTTAGACACTTAAAGTCCATGATAAAATTCTGACCAAAGTCAAAATCAGGTTACAGTGCATGCTGATTTTACACTGAGACTGTAAATAAATGTAATGGTCTGTCTACTCTCACACTTCAATTGAGAGATAGTGGGCCCTGAATTCTATAGTATGTTCTGACTAGATAGAAATAGATGTTTTAACAAATTCAGAATTTGTTTTCTACTCTTAGATTTTCAAAGTGGGAATAAAATAAATAACTTCTTTAATGCTTTGAATATAAGTGTTTTTGTGATTTTGAATCTTGGATTTTTATGAGAACTAGCAGAAGCTAAAGCTCAGTAACAGCAAAAGAAAACCACAAATCCACAAGCCCTAATAGAATCTTGTGAAAGTAAAGTTATGTTAAGATACAGAACTCTAAGTGAGAAAGTGAGCAGATCAAACTTGACATCCATTCCAGGACCAAGAAAACACCCATAATCACATAGCCTATTTTTGCAGTGAGCCACCACAAAGAAGGTAGTCAGTGTGCTTTGCTTACAGAAGAATCTTACAAACTAGCATGGGGTAAGAATCTATCAATGATAAACAATGTGACAATTCAGGCTTACTATCTGTGTGTGGGAAAGAGTGCATGGAATTCCATGTTTTGAAAACTATGCATATTGTTATGTAATTATCATCAAAATAAAGCTAAATAGTCCCATAAACACCTGTCCTTCAAAATATACCATCTTCCTAAAAAAATAGTAGTTTTCTGTTCAGCTTCTTATATATGATTAAGTTTCCCTTTTACAAATTATATTTCTATGGGTTCAGGAGTTGGCTCACTAGATAAAGTACTTGTGTTGCAAATGTAAATATTTAAATTTGAATCCTCAAATCTATCTTGAGATACTTTTCCTCCTACTGGAGTTGCCTAGTCCAGGCCTGATACAGGATTTGTGCCTAGTCTTTGGCTGCTATGAAAAAAAAATACCAAGGTTGAAAGCAATGTATAAAATAAAGAGTATTCTTTGGTTTATAGTTTGGGGAGGGGGGTTGCAGGAAAGAATAGACAGATGACTGCAGGTAGCTGGAACAAGAAGCTATGCTGAAAATCTCAACTGAAAAGAAAAGAAATGAGGCCATGAATTATCACAACTTAACCCAGATGATATACTTTTTCCCATTTAGGCATTTCATGACATCCCCAAACAAAACTACCAAGTGTTCAACACAGGGGCCAATAAGGAACATTTCTCATTCAAACCACCAACACATTAATATATATATATATCTGTACAAACACATACACACACACACATACACACACAAACTCAATTCATAACTAAAAGAATCACGCAATTGTTTTTTTTTTTACAAACGACATTCTTTTATATGCATCCTGAGTTTTTGCAGATAACACATTTCATCAAATGTAATATTCCAAATATCTGATAAGTTTAAATTTAATCAAATTAATATCTACTGCTTTATCAAAGGGACTTTTAAATTTAACTAGCATTTATATTGCCATGAGTTCCTGGCAGTAAATAATGTAATAGTGCTAAAACATTGTGGGGCCACTATCTTTTTTTTTCTTTTTATTATGAATAAAGTCTCATTTTTTATCTATGTATCCACTTGTTCAAACACCCTTCCCCCTCCTACCCATCCCAGTCACTCTCTCTTCTCCCCATCTCTTTATCTCATCCCCAGCAAGAGCAGGGGGTCCCAAGGTCCCAAGGTAGCTTAGTTTAGCAGTCACTGCAGGCAGATTCACTTTCCTCATCCCAACATCAAGATGGGTCAGATGTTCCTCTGAAAGGAATAGGCTCCAAGGTGCAGGTCCAAGGTGCTTCAGATCCCAAGCTGTTCAGTGGCTGTGGTTTGCAGCTTGAGAATGCTTTGCTTTTGGTTTAAAGTGCACTAATGAGTGAGTACTTCCACTGCTTATCTTTCTGGGTTTGTGATACCTCACTCAGGAAGATAGTCTCCAAAACCATCCATTTGCCTGCAAATTTTAGGATATCCTTTTTTCTTACTGCTGAGTAGCACTCCATTGTGTAGATATACCACAGTTTGTTAATCCATTCTTCAGTTGAGGGGCATCTAGGTTGTTTCCAGGTTCTTCATACTACAAATAATGCTGCTATGAACATAGTTGAGCTAATGCCTTTGGAGTGCAAATGTGCATCTATAGGATATATGTGTAGAAGTGATATTGCTGGATCTTTGGGGAGATTGATTCGCAGATTTCTGAGAAACCTCCATACTGTATTCCAGAGTTCCTGAACAAGCTGACAATCGCACCAACAATGGAGGAGTGTTCCCCTTGCGCCACTATCTTGACACTTGATAAAATGTCTATTTTCACATTTCACCAGTGTTAAAAAGCTAGAACAGTACAAAGGCAAATATTAACTGCTAGTTTGGGTGCTC
The DNA here is from genome assembly GCA_004025045.1 of Sigmodon hispidus. NCBI lineage: Eukaryota > Metazoa > Chordata > Mammalia > Rodentia > Cricetidae > Sigmodon > Sigmodon hispidus. Next base: position 9,703 of record PVIH01026197.1, on the reverse strand, counting down.
TGACATGTATAATACAAAAGTTAATAATTTTAATATAGATATCCCACACAAATAAGTGGAGAGGACTCAAATAACAGTTCTGCTGTTACATGTTACTGATGCCAGACTCAGACCAGGAAGTCCTCACCCAGCTCTTAGCTGCTAACAGTACAATGTGCTGGCTTCATAGACCATGTCTGAATGGAATAATCTAAGTAGAAAATGAGCAATTATTATTTATGACAGGGAAAGGAACAGGAAATTCCATTAAATTTGATCCCAGTTGAACCTGATTTTCACATCCAAGCCTCGATCAAAGGAAATTTCACTCTAAACTGTCTCCTTGCAAAATGTAAAATTAAATCTTTAAAAGGCAAATCTAATGAGAAGTCAAGGAAAGTCATCCATCCCTTTGATTAAACTTATACTTTGAGGATAATGCATGAATTATTCCTTGGCCTACACAATAGTAATTAACATGCCTATAGCGAAAAGCATTAGGGCTTTTTTTGTTTTGTTTTGTTTTGTTTTTTTAAAAAGAACTTTAATTAGCAAAAGTCTTTCCTTGGCTTGGGAACCTACAGAACCTGAAACTTCATCAACCTTCATCTGGAGAAGGGCCCCTTGAATTTTAAACAACTGCCATTGTAGGTCACAAGAAAACTTTTTTTTTTTAAGTTTCTCAATAAAGAAAAAATATTTTAAACCTTATCTTTTCAAAATTTAACTCATTATTTTGTAATTTCATGTATGAAAAAACAAGTTATGTCATATACACCTTCTCAAACCACACTAAAACTTCTCTTGCTTCCTCTTACATCCTCCTTCTAAACATCATGTTTTATTCTTTTAATTACTGAATCCAATAAATAATATAAAATAAATAAAAAAATGAAAATTGAAACAGGACTGGAGCGATGGCACAGAGGTTAAAAACACCGACTGTTCTTTCAGAGGTCCTGAGTTCAATTCCCAACAACCACATGGTGCCTCACAACCATGTATTTTAAGATTTGTTGCCCTCTTCTGGCACATAGGCATAGTGGAGGCAAAATGTTGTATACATAATAAATAAATCTTTAAAAAAATAAAAATTGAAGCAAATGTTAATATCCTTTAAAACAAATACTGAATCTAGTCAGTTCTACAATTACCTTAATGAACACAGGATACCATTCACTGGAAACACAATGTAACCATGAACAACACAGCTGAAAAGCATGAACTTCCCATATCCATCTGCAGTCCATTGCTGGTAGCTCTCCAGCTAAGGCTTGGATCCCATACATCTTTCTATTTCCTATGCTGGATTGTTAACTGCCTTGATTTTGTAGAAGTCTTCTTTAAGGGTATGTATTTAAAAGGCTGTTTAATATTACACTTTCTGCATTGTCTCTCTGGTGGCTCTGTGGTGTCTGTCATCTGTCTCTTGTCTGTGATGTTCCCAAGTTTTCTTAGCCTGGTAGTCCCACCTACACTTCCTGTTTGTCTTTTAGCCAATCAGCTTTTTTATTAAACTAGTAGGCAGGACAAATATTTACAACGTACCATAATGCCACTACATATCCTCTTTTTCTCTTTTTAAAATAAAAGACGAGACAATATTCTGCATTATTAATACTCAGTTACTCTGCATTTTCCATTTTTACGTGGCTTATTACTATTTCTTTTTTCTCTGTTCCTTTTTATAAGGACTTTCTCTATTTTTTACCTTTTATTTTCTCTCTCAAGCCATTTTAAACATACCCTAAACTATTTACAGGAATTTCTTATAAGTTCTATCTCTACTGTGTATCTCTTATCTTTCTGTTTCTGACCCTGCCTTTCCTTGGCTAGGTGGCTGATGCACCCAGCTCTCTTTCTCTTTTTGATTATACCTATAATCTGCCTAGGTTGGGCTAAAGAATAAAGGATTCACTTGGTGGCTGACTTCACCCAGCTCCCTTATTACTTTTTGTTTTTTATCATACCCTTAATCTGTCAAGGTGTGGCCAAGGATTAAAGGCATCACTAAGGTGGCTGCCTGGCTTCACCCATATCCTAGTCTCTCTGATGTTTAGCTTTTTAGCTGAGATATGGGTAGGACCCACAATTTTCACTCTGGGGAATTTTAGGATTTATATAATCACCAATCACTGTCATCTGCTATTCATTAATTCCGTTTAAATATTTGGCAAAAAAGCATCTTAAAAGACTCACAAATGTTTTGCCTCTAAGGATGAATCAGGAAACTTCAGTTAAAAAAGCCATGCCTCTGCTTCCTCCAGCAAACATAGATAATCCAAAAAAATGCTGCCACTACTAAGAATCAATCTTTGACTGTGTTCCTTTGGCCTGTAGGAACATAAACCTTAAATTCAGTATAAGCAGCTTATTTCTTATTTTGAGGCTCAGGAACCAGCCTTGTTGCAGCTTTTAAATGGCACTATAAAACCTACCATTTTTAATTGAAACACAAGCCCACATGCCTCACCAGGGTGTCTCTGTACCACAGCTCATGTGAGACACACAACTCCTGAAAGCTGTTTTTGGCTCTGATTATGTGTTTTAGAACTCTTTTTTTTTATTTTTTCTTAAGCTTTATGTGGGTATGTATCACCCATATTGGGCAGCCATTTGTTCTAAAAGTTTCTGGCCCTGACTTTCTGGGCCTGGAACAGAAGTTCAGATGTACACTTAGCCCTGCTTAGTGTCAAATAATCACACATAGGCTTGTATTATTTTTATATTGATTGACCTAGGGCCCAGGCATATAACTTGCTAACTCTTGCTCTTAAACTAACCCATGTTCAGCCATGTGGCTTGATATCTTTTCTTTTAGCTTCTTTCCTCTGAGTCTATTGCTGTCTCATCAACATGTCACCATTGCATCTCTGTGCCATCTGTGTGGCAGCTCTGCCTGGTGTCTGTCTATATTCTTCCTGTACTCAGAGTTTTCTTAGCCTGGTAGCCTGGCCCATATTTCCTCTCTGCCTTCTAGCCAATCAGCTTTTTATTAAACTACCCAGTGGGAAAAATATTTATAGCACAGCACGGTGCCACTACAAACACCAACACATCAATTTTTAAAGAACGTAAATGCAGAAGCAATAAAATATTAGAATCATTATTTGAATCCAGAGCTTTAAGACACCAAAACCTTCACTATTAATATCTGCATTCCATTCTTCCTCTCAAAACACAATATGGAAAATTATAATGAAATTCTAACAAGTAATAGTTTATATTGAGTAAGGAGTGCTTTATATCAAGCATGGTGCTAAGCAGTAAATATGTAGTTCATTTAAATCTTTTTTCAATTTTATCATTTAAATCATGGGTAACTGACTGAAGACAAAATCAGAGCAGAGAAATTGGCTAAATTATCCAAATAATGAAATGAAATAACTAATCAAAGGCTGGTTAATTTTAAAAGTTATAGTTACCATACTTAAAATAGGGAAATGGTATGCAGCTTGGTGAAAGAAAATTGCTCAGAATGCATGAGGCTTAAGATTCCATCACAAGCATTACACTTAATTTTTAATAAAAATATTAAAGACTAAAAGACCAATTAGGAATTGTTTTAGTCTTTTTTCTGTTTCTGTGAAGTGGCACTTTGGCCATGGCAAGTCTTAGAAAGGAAAGAACTTAATTGGAAATGGCTTATAATTTCAAAGGTTTAATTTTTATCATCATGGCAAGAAGCACAGAAATACAGAGGCAGACATGGTGCTGGGCAAGGAGATGAGAGTTTTCCATCTGCATCTTCAGTCAGCAGAAATAGAGACTCCGTGTTTCGATTGGGCTTTTTAAAACCTCACCAGTGATATACATTCTTAAAGGATACATCATCTAACCCTATAAAATAGTGACACTTCCTGGTGTCCAAGCATTCAAATCTGTGAGCCTATGAGGCCATTATCTTTTATACTACCACAAGACTGAAAATGAACCAGTTCAACCAGATTATTTAAAAAGGGTGTTAGCATACAGGTATATTTGAAGCAAATCCTCATGTTATTATAATGTATTTTATCTATTGAATTCTCCAAATGCTTTCTTTTGCCTGAGTCTTCAGTGACAGATCTCCTACTTTATGACTTGGCCATAATTAAATATCAAGTGATAACTTTCTCTGTCCAAAGTCACTAATTTAATAAATCAGATAAGGATTTATTAAACCAAGATTATATCTATTAGTAATAAACTTCAAAGATTTTTTTTGGCAGAATTGTCAAATCACATTTACTGGTATTATCATGTAGAAGACAACTAATGATTATTAGGATGTGTGTGTGTGTGTGCATGTGTGTGTATTTTTTAAGTAAATTATTTTTATTCTTTGATAATTTCATACATGAATATTACATATTTAGACTATATTTCCCCAACTTTTTTCTGACTATGTCTTCTCTGAGTTCTCTCTCTCTCTCTCTCTCTCTCTCTCTCTGTGTGTGTGTGTGTGTGTTTGTGTGTGTATCAGTCTGTCTGTCCCTCTCTGTCTCTCATACTTAATGAATATCTTTGTGTGTCTGTCTGTCTCTCTCTATGTGTATCTCTGTCTCTACCACTATCTCTTTCTATCTCTCACCTATTGAATCTAGTTTGTGCTTTCCATTTATACTTTAGTCTAGAGTACCGACCCCTAGCACACTGACAACCTGCCAAAGAAAACTGTGTCTCCTTTCCTCAGTGACCATCAATGCCAATAGCTCATCAGCTAGGAGTAGGAACCTATGAGCATCTTCCCATTCATGCTGAAGTGTTGAAATGCTTAATCTTCTGCTACTCCTGTGTCAGTAACAAAATATTTAGTGAGTCCATGAGGGCCATTTATCTACATTACACCTGTTTCTCACAAGAGCTCAGGGAACTTAATGGAAAATGGAAGAAACACTTTACAAGAGCAAGAGGTTGATAAAAATTTCTGGAGGCAAATTTTTGAGTATCTTTTGAGTTAGTTTTCTAATCTATAAATTAAAGATAACTATAATTTCAATAATAATGTAAGAATAAGTTGCAATACATGTGATGCAATAGTCCCCAGATTTTAACAAAATTGACTCCATAGATGAAGTGCCATTCAGATTATGGATCCCAGTGTATAGGTTGTACCACCCACTCACATGAGAAGAAAAAGAAACCTACTCCAACTAAGCTTATAGTTCTGATAAAGTTTTAAATGCTCCAACATTGGTTTGGAGCTTCTGTGGTTCCACTTCTGGTTAACTGTTCTGAGGTGTGTCAATCCAGGAAGTGTTTTGTTGTTGTTAAAAGTTCACCCTGAAAAAGGTCCAGAGCTGCACTATTGTCCCAAATACCTAGAATGCTCACCAGTAACTAATAAAGACTTTCTTTCTATTAGTTTGTACCTGTGTCTGAATAGTCTTCTATTGTGGATACTTCATTACAGTGATACAGGGAAGGGCTTGAATCAGTGCTCTGTTCTCCTCACTCATTTATGAGGCTCAAGCACATCATTAAACATAACAGCGCTTAGCCACAGGAGAAGCAGAAAGCATCACTTCATAGCCTAACTGAAGCAGTTATTTTAAAAATGATTCCAAGGAGATCCAACTCAATCTCATTTCTGAGTATTGCCCATTTGAATAAGATTAGAAGACACTGTCAACTGAACCCAAACACAAGAAGAGCTTTTGTGTCTTGTTATATGGGGAAACAAGCCTTTCTCCTAAGGGCCCTAATATTTTGCATGCCCAGTCATTGAACATTTAATTGGAAGTCATTTGAAAATCTTCAATTTGATATTTAAAGAGTATTCATTAGATATGAATATTAATGAGCTTCCTGAAACCATTACAAGACCAGGAAACAGAAGAGAAGTTTATCTCATCTTGAAAGGAGATAAATCGGCATTAGTCATCCTGCCCTCTTCAATTTCAATGTTAAATGAAAATTTATTTTACCAAGCAAATATGAGAAGTACTTTCTAAAATAATTTTTTAATTTAGTTTTTAAGTAAGTCTCCTGAAAACATATTTATGATGAAGGGGAATCTTCTCTAAATTTTAGTGATTTTTAAATATAGCTCATAAGCAAACACCTGGAAATCTAAGTTGGTTTTAATGCTAATTTGGCAAGAGGTGTTTATCTATTTTTTTGAACTTTTTAATTTTAAAATTGTGAACATCTGTGTCAATAAAGGTTTTAATCCTTAAAATGAAAATAAACAAAGTACAGTTTCTGTGGGAATAATAGAAGGACCAAGGAGTTATAATTTCATGTCTAGGTTGTTTAGACTTCCTGCTTCATCTCTTTTGGTATCTTTGCTGACTGATTTGCCAAGATAAAGTGAATTGCTCATCATTACTGTTGTAAGTGGCAGTTTATTTCAGTCTCTGACATATTTTTTTAATCCTGCAAAGTTCATCTCTTTTGTCTCCCACTTCTGATATTATCTCAAGGACAAATATACTTCTACTCAGGGCAAACACTGTTTTCTTTGCATTTATGGATTATACCTAAGCAAGAATGAACATAGCTGTAATATCCAAGCCCCTGCTGTACTTTCTAGATCCAGAGCCTCTCCCTTCTGTCACATCTTTGTTTGCCAGGTACCTCATGGACTTTCATCACCACTGTTGGCCTGAAGAATGAATTGAATTCATTCATAGCTACAGTGCTTTCACAAAGATTCTTTGATTAAATGTAACATTCAGAATGATTAACTGTCCAGAATCTGATTTGAAAACACTGACAGATACTTTTAGTACAAGAAAGGAATTCTGCCTATGGGGTGAATGTTTTTAGTATAAAATACATTAAACAGCACTGATGATGCAGGTAAATGTCTCCCCTGCCTTATAAGAGAGAGAAGAAAGGTGTGAGCACACAACACCACTCTGAAAATTATTTTTACTTTATTAATTTTAATTTTCATTGGTGGCCTGCTGTATACAGTGACTCTTTTGGAAAGGATCAGAATCTTGAAGTGTGACAGACCTACATTGTTCTTCAGATGACCTTGGGTATTATCTGAAAGTTCTAGTAGTGTATTTCAGCTTCTCATGTCCTCTTAGCTGAAGAATAAGAATATGTAAGAACAGCTTCTGTTAGAAAAGCTTATTCTCTATCGCCTTAAACAATTTTGAGAAGGATATACATGGAATGGTGAGAGAAAACAGGCACACACACATAACCAGCCAGAGCAACAAATCAACCCAATAATCAATGAGGTGACTGTGAGATTCTAGCTGGAACAAGTTCAAAACTCTAAAGACAATTTTTAAAACTTATTTCTTATAGTTCAGAAAGTAGATTCACAAGTTTATAAGGCATGAATTATGGGAGATACACACATACATGTCTTTAAGCTAATAACTAAGAGGGCCAATACAAAGGGGTCTGATAGTAACAGGGCCTGTTAATCTAGATGTTTGCATGTAATGTCAGTCTGCAAACAAGGGAAATGAGGATTTTTAGAGAAATCACTATTTCTAGGTTTGGGTCAAGGAAAATATAGTAATAAGTTTCTGACCTGTCTGGCTTGTGGTCCAGACTCACAGAATCGCAGTCCCACAGAAACACACTGACACTTACATTAATATTATGCTGATCAACTCTGGCATATTGCTAACTAGCTCTTGCTCTTAAACTAACCTTTGACTTTTATCTTGTTTAGCCATGTATCTTGTTACCTTTCCTTAAAGCAGCATTTCAACTTCTTTCTTCTATGTCTGCTGATGTCTCGTTGTGGTGTCTCCATAATGTCTCTCTGGCTTTTCTGCTCTGCTCTATCTGTTCCCAGAGTTTCCTTAGTCTGGGAGCCTGGCCCACACTTCCAATCTGCCTTCAGCCAATCTGTGTTTTTATTAAGCTAGTAGGTGGGATAATTACTAACAATTAAACAGAACAGAATCTCACTACAGGACACTACAAAAAGACTCTGGAGCACATTTTTAGTTCCTAGAAGTAAAAGATAATTTTAAATGGAGCTATAAGATAACACAAAATTCTGCACATAACAAAAGGGATATGGACTATTGCATTTATCCCCTTAACACATGCTCTTTTATAAAGTGCACCTACTGTTATGATTACATGAAGACATGAAAGTCATGTATCATCAAGTCTGCATTTGATTAAGTAATAATTATTTGATTGAAACAGGAGATCATTTTAAACTGTCATCAGCAGAAGAAACTGGAATATTTAGGCTTATATAAATTAATATAATATCTCACTTCTCTTCCATTGGCTCCACAGCTAAAGAATCAGAAATTCATAAGGAGCCCAGTAACTGTACACTTAATAAGCTGATCCCATTCTAAGCCCTTCTATCTAATACAGCAAAGAAAGCTTTTTCTTCTTCCTTAGCTGATCCTCTATAACATACCACCAAAGACTAAGTAATTGACAAAGAACAAAAGATGTATTTCTCATGGACCTGGAGGTTGAGAAATTAAAGATCAAAGGTCTCATATCTGGTATATACATCTCACTGATGTCCCTATAGAAAAAGGGTGGGTGAAAGTGAACTCACTCTTCTGTGAAGTTTTAGTATAAGAATTAATCCTTTTATGACAGTCAAGCCCTCATGACCTAAACACATCCCAAAAGGCTCACCATGCAAATATTCCCCTACACTGAAAATCAAGTTGCTAGCATATGAATTTTGAAGATATATTTAAATCACAGCAATCCTAGTGTTATTTTTACTGTGTAATTTAAAGTATAAAAATAAGTCAAACTGCTACATTTAGAGACAACAAACTTGCTCCTGGTTAAAACAACATAAAAGTTGTCTCCTAACCTAACCTATTCCATGTCATGTGTGGCCCAACTCCTGCCCATTCATTGTTTTTCCCCAATCCCACCCTCAACTGCAAGTAAATAAATAAATGTCACTTTTTTAAATTTTAGTAGTTTGAGGAAATTAGCATGTTTCTCTTCAAAACATGAGATCCTGAGTTTAATCTCATTATCTATTTTTTAAAAACTGGACAAAGTTTTTTACCCATTATTTAAAATTTTTTACCTTATAAAATATAATTTTTTAAAAAAGAAAAGCATAATGATGGAATTGGATACTCACTAGTGGAATTTTTTTTCCTTTTTATTTATTATTATTATGAACAAAGAAGTCACACTTTCTATCCTTGTATACCCTTATTCTAGGTCCCTTCCCCGTCCCACCACATCAGGTCATTCTTTCTTTTCCACAACTCCCCATCCCCTCCCTGGGCAGGCAGCAGACTGTCCCAGGGTTCCACTATCCCAATATTGCTTAGTTTAGTCTCCACTCCTGGCAGATCCAGTTTTCTCCCCCCACCCTCAAAATTGAGTCAGGTGTTCCCCTAGGGGTAGTGGGATCCAAGGAGTCAGTCCAATGTGTTTCTGATCCCAAGTTGTTCAGTGGTTGTGGTTTGCAGCTTGGGCATGCTTGGCTTTTTTTCTTGTTTGTTTGTTTAGAGACCACTAATGAGTGAGTACATTCCGTGGTTATCTTTCTGAGTTTGTGATACCTCGCTCAAGAGGATATTTTCCATATCCATCCATTTGCCTGTGAATTTTAGGATATAATTTTTTCTTACTGCTGAGTAGTATTCCATTGTGTAGATGTACCACAGTTTGTTAATCCATTCTTCAATTGAGGGACATCTAGGTTGTTTCCAGGTTCTTGCTATTGCAAATAACGCTGCTATGAACACACTTGAGCTAATGCCTTTGAAGTGCAACTGTGCATCTTTAGGGTATACACCCAGAAGTGGTATTGCTGGGT
>PVIH01026196.1:0-19222 GCA_004025045.1 Sigmodon hispidus | reverse complement strand
TCATTGCTCAGTTCAGGTCTTGTATTTGTAAGATCGCCACTCTCTTCTGGAGTTACCACATTGCCCTTTGTATTATTATGTAATTTCTTGCACTGACGTTTGCCCATGGGTTCAGTGGTTCACGATTAGATGGGTCCTGGTCAGTTGTGGCACTTTGGTTTGTGTGTCTCCTGTCACCTCTCTGGTCAGGGTTCGAATCAGCCCCTCAGAGACCCCTGCAGTTGGTTTGCTCAGTTCACTCAGTTCGGGGTCGCAGTAGGAATCCTTGCAGATACCCTCAGCAGCAGCAGGAGCTGTGGGTGTGACCAGGTGCAGAGTTCAGCTGCCCCCTGCTCCAGAGTGTGCTGGGACGCTGCAGAGAGCACTGGTCCCGGTGGCGGAATCAGAAGCAATCCTCTGTCATTTTCTAGACTTTGGAAGTTGCTTGCACCTCCTGTTTACTTGCATAATATTATATCCTTCTGTGGTCTTTGTTGTGGTTGAAGGTTTAATAATTATAGGTATAGTTCTTTTTAGTTTAAAAAGTATATTAGATATGAAACTTTAGATAAGGTAGATAATGGAATATTCTCTTTAATTTTATGAATACAAATAGACTGGATATGGTGACTGTAATTTCTATTTGAGAGCTGTTCTGTATGTAATTTTGCTATGTGGAAATTGAAACCTTCCTTTTTAATTAGACAGAAAAGAGGAAATGTGGTACAATGTTTTCTGTATGATGTAATTAAAGAACTGTTTGGCCCATGCAAGGCACGGTAGAAGTGGGTGAAGAATCAGAGGCAGCCAGGTAGAAGGAGGGTGGAGTTAAGCCAGTCGCCATCTGTCCCCGGAAGAAGCAGCATGTAGGAGAAACAGGTGAGCCACGGGCAGTGGCCACATGTTGGGAAGATTAATGGAAATGGGTAGAATTAAGATGAAAGAGCTAGCGAGTAATGTGCTTAAGACATCGGCCAACAGTATAAAGTGTATAAAAAAAAAAGATTGAGTAACATCATCTGTATTACTAAAAGTGCGCTCTCAGATTATTATTGCTTAGGTTTTGTATTTATCTTTACAATAACAATGAGACTTCTTGTAATCTCTAAGACAATAACTGATAAGTAATTAATTTATCCTATTATCTCACAGGAAAATTTGGAATTTAGACAGAGGTTCTCAAAGTAATTCAGACTACCTTCAAATTCAGTGATCTCCCTACTGGAGGCTAATGAGTACTCGGATTAAAGTCATAAACCAGAGTGCCTATATTACTTGTCAAAATTTTTACTACCTTTAAGCTTTTTTAAAGATTTATTTGTTATGTATATAGTATACAGAAGAGGGTACCAGATTTCATAATACGTGGTTGTGAGCCACCATGTGGTTGCCGAGAATTGAACTCAGGACCTCTGGAAGAACAGTCAGTGTTCTTAACCTCTGAGTCATCTCTCCTTACTTGTCAAAATTTGATCAAGGAGGTTTTTTTTTTTTTTTTTAATCATACATATTACAGCAAGTAATTGTTAGCATATTCAATACACTAGTGGGCAATTCCAATCCACTGTGTTAAACTCAAAATTCAATTGAGAGGTTCATAAGTAATACAGATGTATTTTAAAACTTGGCTAGCCCTAAAAACATAATACAAGTAACATTATACATATAGGGCAGGTTATATTTTAAAATATATATGTATATACATTTATATATTATCCATGCAATAATATTTAATGAAAAATAGGCCACAAAGTGTATGGAGGGGTGAGTTGGTGTATATTTGGAGGATTTAGAAGAAGAAAAGGCAGGGAAAATGTAATTATATTATAATTACAAAAAATTTTTAAAAATAATATAAAAAAATTTTAGTCATCCCTGCTCACACACTCTAACAAGATGTATGGTGACTTCCTCCTGCTTTTTAACATATATACTTCCAAAATCAAAGGAATAGCATATCTCTTTTCCTCAAAATTATGACTACATAATGATTATGATGTACAAGAATTTTAGGGCATCTTGAAAATAAATTTTCATTTCAATTTTTGAGAACTAAAATAGAAGTTTAAATTTTCTTTGAAAGTGAACTTCTAAAGAACAAAACAAAAACCAAAAAAACCATAGCAACTTAGCTTCATTTACATGTGGGCATCACTCACAATACCATCTTCCCTTCAAACCTATAATGTCACAATCAGTGATCTTCCTTAAGCAGCATTTTTTCTCTGTGGTTACATTCTGCTCTTTCCAATCTGGCTTATTATGTATATTCAATGAATCTGTCAGTCAGCTACCTACAAACATAGTAAAACAAAGTAAAATGTGACATGTATAAGTGAAAGCATTATGCAGTTTTTAAATAGTTGTAAATGTGAGGTAAATTAATAATATAATTTATAAACTATGTATAGATATTTAGAATATCAAATTTTATTTTCATGTCATATAATATAATAATAGTATTATAATATAATAGTATAATAATAAAAATACTAGTACAAGTAGATAACATAGAAAAATTATGAATGTTTGGGTTCCAAAGTACTGACATATAGATATTAGAAGCCCACATCCAGTAACCTATAAATTAAATTCTAATTATAATAACATAGGTTCTACGAATAATGTTGATGATTATAAATGTACAAGTTATTTTAATATTGTTTGCACAAATGAAGAAAACATACATGCAAACTAAACCAAATAAAATAAAAACAAGATATGCTAATCAAATAAGCAGAAAATAATATATTGACATATTACTGCATAGCCTCAAAATAGCTTTTTAAACATTGCCAAAAATCCAATGCTTGTTTAGTATCTAAACATCCACAGTAAAAAGCTATCAGGCACTAGGACAGTAAGAATGAGTATCTGTGCACAGTGGTCAAGAAGATGGCATAGGAAGACAATATTTTAACATCATTTAATCCTTATGGGCCTTTTGAGTTATTCGCCTATTGCATCTTCAGTGCTCCTACCTGAGCACTCAGTACATCTGAGATTTGTGTCTTCTGAATAAGAAAATTCTAATTAATTGAAAGGGACACTAATATTAATGCATGACAATGCTATGACACAATATATCTGCTCAAAATCAACTCAATGATTCTGATAGACCTTATATGTAATCTAAAACACCCATAATAATACACACTAATTCTGCACACATAGGTTGAAAAGTATAGGATAGTTACAAAATGCTGACTTTACAAGTTGAACAGTGAGTTTTTCATTGTATAATTTTTACTATGAATAATTCAAATTCTATTAATTATTCTCTCATAGATTCTAGATCCAACATAATAAAATGATTAACCTAATATAGTTTTAAACACTTTATAAATAAATCTAGGACTATATATGGACACAAAACTTAAATTCCATAAAAGATTTGGTGTGATAATTTTTGGACTCTGCTTTGCCTTTTCCATTAAATTCTTTCTTTAAATTCAGAATACTGAAAAATAATCTAGCAAATAACAATTTACAGTATACAAAAAAGAAAATCATACCTAGATTTGTTTATCATAACTAATGTAGTCTTGTTAAATGAAACAAATACAAACAAGCAAAAAAAAGAAAATCCAAACCAATAAATTTTAATATTTGAAAATTATGTTGATCAACAGAAGAAAACAAATGCACAGATACTACTACTTTACATAACTTTATGTACTTGTGCATGAGTATTAACCTGATAAATATTAAAATCCGTGTTTCCTAAGAGAGAGAAAAAAATTTAACTTCCAGAGGTCATGCAGGGGCAAAATCTGTGCTCCAAAGCAGGGCTGGGCAGAAAATTCCAGGTCCAGCCACAAACTCTAAAGGGAAGTACTTTGAGAGCCTGAAGCAGAAACCCCAGTGTGCACCAGCTTCCAGACAGCTGCCCCAACAAACCTCGCTGACTTGCTGACAAATTAAGATTGTCCCTTGCCAGACCCTATCTGTGCAGCAAACACATGACTTTCCCACCATTGCCAGCTACTGAGCCAGCTAGTGTCTCAGCACTTGATAAATCTCAGGCTTTTTTGACCAACCTGCTATGTTGGTACTGAGCATTTCACAGGGGCCACCAAGGAAAGCAGAAATTGTAGGAATTCCAGAAGGTCAGCCAACCTGCCACTGAGTTCATCCACAGTCAACTGAAAACCACCTGTGGAGCACAAATCACAATGAAGTTCTCCTTAAGGAAACACTATTTATACATTGTATACTTTTTTTTCTAAGAAATCATTCTTGAATTTGTTAAAACTGAAATGTTTTCAAGAGAACAGCATTACTATAATGCCTGAATCTCAATCACCCAGAGAGACCACCAGAGACAGAGATGTCTAAAATGCAACAGCAAGATTTATTGTCAGGAAGATACAAGCTGGGCAGGGAGCTAGTTTCTCACACCTGCTTGGATGAGGTGCAAGGAAGAGCCGAGAACCTCAAGTTACAAAAGCTTTTTATAGGCAAAGACCATGAGGCAGGGTTACTTGGGGTCAAGGGCACAGCTGTGTTGTAAATGAATTCATGCTTAGGGACTTTTTATAGCTTAACATTCCTGGACCCCACCTGGGTGGTGTGGCTGCCAGGTTTTTACTGCCCCAGGCTTGGATCATCCAGGTGTCCTTAGTGCTTACCTCTTTCTCTTTTAGAACTGGGCACACCCCTGCCAGGAATGTGAAACTGATTTCTATTTTATCTCTATGGCTACTGGAATACAAAATGGGATTTCTTGAGCTAAGTTTACTCTCTTCACTTACATGTGTCCTAAAACAAAAATTTTTATAAAGATTTGGAATCAACAAAATTACAAATCAATAGTGATAAAATGTTGAAATAAGAAATATGTATTTACTTGTCAAATATTTATCTGTTTTCTGTTTTATTCTTTTATGCTCAACCATTGCTGAAAGCTTAGTATAAAAATTTTAAATAATTCTCATTTCAGGTGCCAAACTTTTCTAGTAAAAATATACAATTTCTATTTTTCACTTAGAACATATGGTAGTTCTTATTTAAGTCTACTTGTAAATATAGGATTCACATCATGATGGGCTTCTAGGGTCTTACCAATTTTATTACTAACTTAGGGGAAGTATGAAATTTACAAAAACACTCAGGGCTGCATACTCTGTAAAACTCTAAGTATGTGTCGTGGGATTATGCTGGTAATGTAAATATTTGTCTCACCTATGAGTTTAATAAAAGCTGATTGGCCAAAGGCAAACAGAAAGTGTGGGTGAGGCTACCAGGCTAAGAAAATTCAGGAACATCTCAGATCAGAGACAGATGCCAGACACAGTTGCCAGAGTTGCCAGAGTTGCCAGAAATGCCAGGAGATGTAGAGGAAATGCTGCTCTCAGAAAAGGTACCAAGCCGCACAGCTGAACAAGATGAGTTAGTTCAGATGAAGGAGGTAGCAAGTTATATATAGGGCCCTAGGTCAATGAGTGTAAAAATAATTCAAGCATCTGTGTGAACCAGTAGGACTGTGTGTGTTTCTGTGGGACTGTGGGTCCAAACCTCTGGTCCATGCCTGTAGGGAGCCAGGAGCCCAGTCAAGCAGGCAAGATGGTGCCGGTTTCCGGTACCAAGGCGCGGCCGAGGCGATAAACAACATATCTGCGCATGCATGTCCCCCGGTAAATTTCCACTCTGTGAGCCAAGCCCTCTGACCCTGAGTCATATCAGGCGAGAGTCCACAACCAACCAAAAGGGGAGACGTAAGAGGCGAGGGCTTGACAGTATAAAAGCCGGCTCCTGGCAAGGGGTCGGGGTCTTCCCATTTTCTAGAGCTCTAATAAACTTGCTGCAGAAGGATCCAAACTGCATACTGCGTTCTTCTTCGCGGGCGAAGACAGGGCGCGGGACACATGCCCAGAAAGTCTTGGTCAGAACCATTTACAACAAGGATGTACCAGTCCATACCTGTAAATGTCATTTATAGTTAAGTTTATAAAAATGCAGAAATCATACATGTGTATGTATAGTTAAATATTTGGGAAATAAAATAAGAAAATGGTAAAAATTGGCAATGTCTCACATCTTGCAGGCAACTCCCATTCCCACAAATCAAGAGCTTGTACTACTAGAGATTTTTAACTATTTGTAAAACTAAGATGAACTTCCTACTTTGATCATATATGTAAATATATGTCCATTACATATATAATTAATATTATATTTTTTTAAGTGAAAAACGGCATTTGTATATTTTTGATAGTTAAGTTGATCACATGAAATCAGAAGTGTTTACAATTTTTCTGTTAAACTACTGGTAAAGGTTAAGTATGATAGAGTAAAACTAAAAGAGCTGAAAATCTGGATATTATTTAGTACCTGTGTAGTATGATATACATGTAGGATACATAATGATCTAACACGATTAAAAGAGTTCATAAATTTTAAAATGTTATATAATTTTCCAAGGAGAAAAATAAATTAGAAAAATGAATAGTAGGCATTACGAGCACTAAAATAAGCAGATTAGACTAAGCTTTCACAAGGAGAGTTGTGAATATTAAAATATAAATATTATACATTTAATGTCATAAGTTATTGTAGAATTAATATCATAATGATCTTCTGGGGACTCAACAATTTTATCAGTCATGAATCTTACAAGTATGAAATTTATAATAATACATTTGGCATTATTTTATGGAAAACAGAAAACAATAGATCAAGTATGCATTGATAGTCTATAGCATTTGTTTAGTGTCACAAAATAAAAAAATACATATCTAACTAATGATTAAAAGGTACAGTGAAGTTTTCATACTAAACACTGGAAAATTAATATCACATATAGCTAGCTTTATATATTAATTATAGGAATTTTTATGACTGTTGTGAAGAGATATTTTTTATTTAATGCAACTGATAATGTTATTTGTCTTAGGTAGTACTTATACTACTATTATAAAACACCATAACCAAAGCAATTTAAGGAGAAAAAGGTTTATTTGGTGATAAATATTCTTGGTCATAATCTACTGAGGGAAGCCAAGAAAGAGGAACTCGGGGCAGAAACCTGAAGGTAGGAACGAACCTGAAAGAATATTGCCGGCTGGCTTGCTCTTTATGGTTTGCTCAACTTACTTTGTTATCCTACCTAAGGCCACCAGCCCATGAGTAGCAACTGCCATGGCTAGCTGTACCCACTCGCATCAATCATAAATCAAGAAAATGCACCATAGATTTACTTACAGGCAAATCTGATGAACACAGTTCCTTAGTTGAGATTCTCTCTTCCCAAATATGTCTAGGTCTGTGTGAAGTCAGCAAAAAGCAACTACATTATTTTAAAGTGATGTATAATGACATTTGTGTGTTTAAATGTTCAAATCTCTTACTTCACAATGGTAGAAATCAATGTATGCATATAGATTGAAATACAAAGTTGAGTACATTGTTATGGTCTTGAAAATTTGGAACATGTTCAATTTTTAAAAGTTGGTGTGCAAATAAATAGAAAAGCAATGTTATGTGCCAGCCTTTTAACTATTTTCTGTTTCTAGTTTATTATTATTTTTTTTGTTCCCTGGCCTCCGTTTTACTGGTATTTGTTGTTTTGTACCCAGAATATCCAATATGTACCCAAGAAGACGCTAAATTCAAAATCCACGTTCCTGAGCCTTTTGAGTCACATGTATGTGAATTTGTACTGTCATGTTTAGCAAACCACAAAGGTATTTTAAATCAGTTCCTCAGTAATTTCATCAGCACTAATATTTTGGGCCATTTCCAGAATCTTTTTTTTCTTTATTTATTTTGTATTTATCAAAAAAACAGTAAAATGAATTTAAAATGCTGAAAAATTAACAATAACTATAAAGAGGATAAACATCATAAGCATGACTTATCAAGGGTGATAATGCAAATAAGATTGCTACACACATATTTACTTTGTGTTCAGCTTTCCCTCTGAATTTTTTTTTCCATCCCTGTATATCCTTATTCAAGGTCCCTTCCCCCTCGCACCACATCAGGTCATTTTTCTTCTCTGCAACTCTTTGTAATGCCCCTGGCTCTGAAAAAGAGGGTTCTTAGCCATTCCAGAGTAAGCTTACTCCTGTACTTCCATTTTTGAATGGCAGGTGGTGATGTTGTATAGCTTTATGATATTTCTCTACACTTTTTAACAAATACCTAACTGAATGAAAGGGATTTTAACTAAAAACAGAGTCAGGGCTATCAAATGTCTTTCAAGAATAGAAAATTAACAAACTCTCCAGGTAAAATTGAAGGAAACTGGAGATGCAGTGAATTCACAAATAACTCCAATGAGTTAAAGGACATTTTGCAAAAGACTTGAAATAGAGACTACAGAGGCAACAACATGAAAAATAATTAAATGCACGGTCTAGCAGATCTCAAGGTGACATGACAAGTAAATGCAATGTAGGACCTTGGGTCTTTGCTCTTTGTTTTAAGAAGGTTTACTTTTAAGTTGATACTGACAATAGCATTATGACCCTTGTGACTAAAATGAGAATTGTGGGTGGATATTCATAAATCAATGAAAGGAAGGTGATGAAATGTTCCTCTTTACAAAATGATCTCAACAGTATCCTTAAGAGATGGCAAAGTACTTAAAGAGTCAGAAGTTTCTGCCAATAACATAAATAAATGGTCTCATCAGTAACATTAATGGCAAAGAGAAAAATAGACTGTTCTGTCATATATTTAGAAAATAACTTTCAATTAGTATGAAGATCCCTGTCTAAAATAAGGAGTGGGTCATCCTATAAAGAAAAAAATAAAAATTAAAACCCCATTGGTTCTACTGTGCTTTAGAATGAGGAAAACAACTCATTCTAACTAAGGTTTAAAATATCAACATGTGGATAATCTCCACATTCATGATTTTTGCCTCCAACCAGACTATAAATTGTGCATGCAGACAAAATACAGTTAAGTTGTAATCTCTTTGAATTTTTTTTCAATTTACTCTGCACATTAAAGAGTCAAAACTTGAATTTGACTTTTTTTTTTCCCACCATGACACCCCTGCTTTGAGTTCTCGAGTATGGAAAAACTCAGCTAACTTTCTCTTCGAGTGACTTTGAAATCATTTATATGCTGTCAGTGTTCACCTATGTCACATTATCTTGTAGCTTCCATTCCATAGTTATCCACATTTCTCTCAATACAGAAGCCCACCAAAACGTCTGTGAAGATATGGATGTATGGACAGAAATCCAGTAGATAGGCTGAGGAAGAATTTGTGGAGCCATTTTAAAAAACAATCTCTAAGTTAAATGACCAGGATGGGAGTAATCAAGTTATCAGCAACTCAGGAAAGAGAGAGGGAGCAGTGAGAGGCTTTCCAAGAATAACCTCTTGTCCTTAGAAAGATCTCTTAGATGTCTTGCCTGCCACACAATCATGTGGTGAAGGGAGGAAGCACAGAGAAGGTATTAAGTTGAACCAGTTAACAAACAGGCTTCTGAAAGACACAATCCTTTGCTGGGCTTACAGCCACTGCTATTTCTTTGCCCAAATACGCAGCACTTTTCTGGTCAGCCATGAAAGAGCTGGACTTCAGATCCTGGGAAGCAGCATTCCAAGATGCTATGAGGCCCTTGTTTACTCAACATTCCCACCTGCACCCTTATTGTCACTTTGGAGATATGCATAAAAATCACTGGAAAGCTGTTAAAACCAGGGAGGGTCCTCTCAGAATTCCTAGTGGATTTTCTGCCTAGAATGAGCTGAGAATCTGCATTTCTAACAATGTCCCCTTAATGCAAATACCTCCCAAGGAACTGAATCCTCAGGGGCTAGACTCCAGGATTGGAGGCCAGCAGAGGGGCAAAACACTCAAATGCAGTGGTGATCCTTTGCTGAGGCAGCCCATGTCTAGCTTGTTAACCTACCCAACTTCCTTATGCAGCTGCTCTTTCCAAAATTGGGATGTGTTATTTGACTCGAATTCTACTTTGGTGACACACACAGCATATTTCCAACATTCCCAAGCCTTAACAAACACCGCAGTCAGAAACTGTTAAAGGAGAAAAAGAGGCCTTTTCTGTTCCATGCAGCAGCCGCCTGTTGGCACAGTAACCTGAGCAAAGAAACACTTGTGGCTTGAGAGCTGAGGAGGGAGGGGCTGGAGCAAAGTGCCACAGCCCGAATCCTCCCGCCCCTGACTAGCCTTGGATCTTTCTAGAAGCTGTCAAACTGGCGCAGTCGCAAAATAGACTCTGCAATGCTGTAGTAAGAGTGCGCAGGCGCCAGGAAGCCCCCTCCCAGAGCGAAGGGAGCGCCCTGCAGTGTGTCTTCACTGCGCATGTGCCAAAATATCCCCCTCCCATCTGAACAGACCCCTGCACTGCGGTGAAAAGAGTGCGCATGTGCTAGCAGGCCCTTCTTCTAAGACTGTGAGCTGCTCTCAGCCCATCTACTTCTGCTTCTGGTTTCAGGTGATTGACACTAGATGGGGGCCCAAGGGATGCTGAGGGTTGTAAAATGGTGGTTGTGAGAGACAGATTTCCCTGTAGAAATGTAATTGAAATGTTCTCAGTTGCTGGAACAGAACCCAGGTACCAACCCCTGACCTCAGGGTGACAGTTTAAAGCAATGAAGTGAGCTAACTCTGGGCCCATTAGCCAAGTTTAAATTTATGAAGTCAGGTTTTCCTAACCTTCTTTGAATTCAAGGCTCTTTGACCTCACAGCCTTGAGATGGCATTTACAATTGACCTCTGGCTTTCCTGGCCCTTAAATTGTGGGTTATCAGTACTATCAGTCCCTAATCTTCGGAGGAACCTATATCAGTTAGGTTTTGTGCTTCCGTGGAATTTAATAACTCACAGATATGGGAAATCATGAGAGGCATAAAGAGCCTGAAGGAAGAGAAAAGATTTGACTGTAGCTAGAAGTCTGGAAGCAGAGAAGAGACAAGATTTTAGACTTCCTGGGTACTGCACTCTAGCCCTACTTATAAATGCCTGCACAGTTTTTCCCTAGGCAGTTTTTTCCTTTTGCTCAAGCTAAGAACCACATTTTCCTAGTAGACTCAAGTTTAAACATTCTGGTTTCAAACTAGCTGTAATCCAAGCCACACCTTCAGCTTCCTGTCCCAGAGTCAGGCTAAACAAGGCCTCTCTGAGCAGCACGGATCTGGGAGCACAGCAAAGCACTTGTTTCTCACCTTATTTTAATACTTACTGAGGTTTAACACTGTTACTGGAACATTACATAGATTCTTCTTTGCAGCTCTGTCAGGAACTCACAGA
This sequence comes from Sigmodon hispidus, assembly GCA_004025045.1. NCBI lineage: Eukaryota > Metazoa > Chordata > Mammalia > Rodentia > Cricetidae > Sigmodon > Sigmodon hispidus. Next base: position 8,007 of record PVIH01026196.1, on the reverse strand, counting down.
ACCCCACAGTTTCATCAAACTAAAAGCCATCTAGAAAGAACCTGGTACATAGGTGAAACCTGACCTGAGTCCATCCGTCACATCACACCTACTTTGAGTATCTAATGTAACCCCCTTAGCAAGACTTCCTGCCTCTACTTCCTGTGCCTCCCCACACCCACATCATCTTCAGAGCAGAATGAGTCACACTGAAGTAACTCTTTTTTCAAAAAGCTACAATAGTAGCTTATTTCTCTGGAAGTGAGAGCTAGTGAAATGATGCTGTACACTCTGAATGGCCCTTCCACTCCACCTTCTTCCCAGACACACAGACCTTATTGTCATTTACAACATATATGAATTCTAGTAGTGTCTTGTCTTGTGGCAAGGAGGACTCTTCTTAGGCTTCTATTGATTGATTCAGCTCTTGTAAATTTTTGATCAAAATTCTAGTCAAACACATTTTATCCAGACTCCCTTCATCAGTTTTGAAGCCTCTGGCATCTAGCACACTCAGTTTTCCTGTGCTTTGATTTTTTTTTGTCTGCTATATTCATTACCCTTTTATTCACTGTATTAATATGCATAACATGCAAATATAGTGATGGCCTGACAAAAGTCTATGTGGAAGCAGGCACTTTAGTTTACACACAAATGTTTCACAAGCTCCTAGGACAGGATTACAAAATCAGCAAAGTTTAAAGAGATATTTATTAGCTAAGTAAATGGATAAATAGTGAGGTCTTAAAATAAAAAGACTGGTTAAAAACTAGGAATATTCTTTGAGAGAATGAAAAGCAAGTAAGAAAAATGCTAAAGCAAAATTACTGGCCTCAGAAAGAGTACTCTATTTTTTTTTTTAATTCTTGGCAGAGTGCAAGTGATGGCAATGAAACTGTTTTTTGCTGTTGTTGTTGTTGTTGTTTTCCTCCCTTTCTACACTGTCCACCACAAAGTTCACAAAGCTCTCACTTCTTTAGAACACAATGTGTACACTTTCGGGCATGAAACTTGCTTTCCCTGGAAGTCCTCAGTTTCACAATTGATGGTCTCATCTTTAATATCTTGGTCTCCATGTTTCTGAAGTACATAGGAAATCCTAAGATAGTCACTCCTGTCTGGCATCCAGGGAAGGTTTTGAGAGATTAGTTGTTGAGAAAGAGCAATGAGATTAAGAGGACTCAGAGTTTCCTTTTTGAAATCAAAGAGTCTGTCTTGGAACTTCTCTTTTATGATTCTAGAAAACTCTACTAGGAAAGAGGCTTTTTTCAATGCCTTACAAAATGTGAAATATCCTGCCACTTATACCTATTTTACTTCTACACAAATATAAATTTTTGCAGAGAAAATAAGAATTTTGAGGTGAGAATTATTTACAATAGCAGAAAAATTAGAAATTATTTATATGTCTAGAAACACGTGGATGACTATAAAACATAGTGGGTATAATGGACTTAATAAAGATATGGAGAGGTGGGAAAATGGTCTGTGAGATTTTACAAATTGAGAACAATGACAAATCACAAAAACAATGGAAAGCAATCTGTGTTTTTCTGTAAGACACGTTTGATTGTGTATTTAGAGTCATCAATCCCTTTTTGGATGCTGTTCAGTTTGAAGTAAGAAATCATCTTGTTACAGATGGTGGAATGGGACACAAACTCTTCCTTATTTTACACAATTGTCTGTTATTTAAATATTTAGAATAGATATGATTTTCATCTTTTTAAATACTCTTCTTTGCCAGCCCCATCATCACCCAGTCATCAATGTCTGTTATGTTCAGAATCTGCTCTTTTCAGCAGCTGCATAGCTGTATTGAAAGCACTTTCCTCCAGCCCAGGAGTTCCTGTTCTGGTTGCTAGATGGCACTGTATCCTGAATAGTGAAGACTCCAAGCCACTGTAAGAGAAAGGGGAATGAAAATCACTTTGAAACAGCAAAGTTGGATAGACCTGGAATTCATTCCTCTTCAAGGAAGTGGGGATTTGTTCCTTTGGATACAAGCAGATGTTTGAGAATTTGGGTAAAGGGGAAAGCAGGAACCCTCTTGAGGATCAAAATACAGCTGTATTAGAACAGGAGCCTTCTGGACTCAAGGCACTTTAAGTTATCTTTAATCTCCCAGACACCTGATTCCACACATTCTTGGGAAATGTCATAAATGCACAGTAGAGCTCAAAGTAGACATTTCTCGGGAACCTACCATGTAAAGAATCTACAGAAATAAGACATAAAGGAGCACCCTTAGAAACAGTTGCTTCAGAGTATTTGGGGAAAAGGCTGACATTTGCCAATTATGTGTGGCCAGAGTGGGGTGCGGTTGTGACACTTCAAATATTTCAGATGACAAGAGGAACCAATTAGAAAAGTATTCCATAAAATTTTAATTATCCTGAATTTTGCTGTCTTACACTGGGCTACCACAGTGGTTTGGTGGAACCAGCTGAGAAGACATACAAAAACCCTTACTTAGAGGGTTTTTCTACAATAAATATGAATAATAAATTAAAGAAAGGCAGTGTGTACTTAGTGGCAGAAACCTGTAATCCCAGTGTTCTGGGGGCTAAAGGGAAAAACAAAAGGAGCAGTAAAGAGGAACATGGTCTGTCTGTTATCTATGGTAAATGGAGATTTATCCAAACAAGTTCAAATAATTCCCAACTGGACAAGGTTGAGACATTAAAAATCATTTGACAACATTTGGTTAATTGAACTGTAATTAAAATACTATCTCATATTATACACATAAATAAATCCAGTAGTCTGAACCAGGAAAGGCAGTTTAAAAGAAGCCTGGTGGAATTATTTGCAAATTTTTAAACTACGTTATGGGAGGAACCCCTATAAATCACTGGACAAAAAGGCTGCTGAGGTGATGAGAAACTAGGGAAATTATATGAAAAATCAAACTATGGCAACATGAGATTTAAACATGTGTATTGATGATTTGTATTTCCATGTTTCTATTCTACAACAGCATGGGCTCATGGGCATTGCTACCCTACAGCATTCATAGGCTTTTACCAGAGGCTGAAGTTCTGGAAACAATTAATTTTAATGGAGAATAAGAAAATCATTTTATTTTCCAAGCATGTAATTATTGGTGTGATCATGAATACATTTTATGCCTTAAAATTACACTAGAATCCTCCGCAGGGAGATTAAGAACAGCCTTAATGGGCAGTCCTTTGTCACCTTTATCTTCTGGAAATTAGAGGCAATCACAAATGTTTAAGAATATTTGTGCATTGAATATTTTTAAATGACTAAATTGTTACAGAATTTTCAGAACATATATTCATCTCTATGTACTCACACATAAAAATGAAGGTAAAAGTGCTAAATATTTGCATACAAAATAGTTTTCTGTTGATTCTTACAAAATAATAACTTAAAGGTTAATAAATAAATATGAAGGTTAAGGGTTATATATAGTTACCATGATCATCACAAGCTTTTGTCCTGCTCAAAACAAAAATGCCTGCCTGCTGTACGTTGACAGTTGGACTTATACATCCGTGAAACCCACTCTGGGCTTCTGACCAAGGAAAGCATAGAGCCTGGAATGGTGGTATATCTTTAAAGGCCCTGCAATAGGTCAGAAGTTAACATATGCTCTGCTAGGATTTGGAGACAGTTAAAACTTAAACTCAAGAGTATTTCTTTTTGTTTTACTCAGAAATAAACAGAAAAAAGAGAAACACACAGATAACTCAAGAATTTTTTTTTTTTCCAGAAAGGGTCAAAGACAGAGAAACAGACAGAGAAATGTATTTGTATATCTGTATGTCTGTTTCCATGGAAATGAAAGTTTATGTGTATAATTGTGTGTTTGTGTAACTGTATGAGTGTGTCTGTGAATTGTGTATGTGTTATTGGTTGTGAATTTGTGTGAGGATATCTGTCTATGTCTGTCTCTGTACATGTCTTTGTTTCTGTGTGTCTGTGAGTGTCTGTGTGTGTATGACTCGGTATATGTCTGTGTTCTTGGGTCTGAGTTATGTATGTTTATGTATGTTTGTGTGTGTGTGTGCATCTGTGTGAGTACATCTACATATATATGCGTCTCAGAGAGTGTTCCGTGTGTGTGTGTGTGTGTGTGTGTGTGTGTGTGTGTGTGTGTGAGAGAGAGAGAGAGAGAGAGAGAGAGAGAGAGAGAATCTGAATGTTTTGTGTGAATTACTGTGAGAGACTATCTGTGTATCTGTGTGTGTGTACTTGTGATTCTATTTGAGAATGTGTCCCTGTGTGTGTGTTTCCCTGTGTGTGTTTGTGTCTGTATGTCTGTGTGACTGAGTGGATATATGAGCAGGTCACTAAGAGAGGGTATGTGTGTAAGTCTATCTATGTGTTTCTGTGTATCTCTGTGTGTGTTTCTGAATGTCTGCATATGTCTTGTGTTTGAGGAAAGGTGTCCAGGAAGTGTGTGTCTTTGTGTTTGTGTTTCTGTGTTTGTCTCTTCTGTCACCCACAGTCACATACAGACATACACAGAAGCAGGCAGACAGACAAATTGAGGTACACTAATCCACATACATGCACATGCCATGATAGACACACACACAAATATACCTACACAGAAACATACATACATACTCAGAGAGATGCAAACTTGGTGACACACAAAACAGAAACATACCTATTCACACAGATACAGAAATCAAAGTACAGTTGAGATACATTAAAACACTCACATCAAAACAAAGACACATAGAGATACAGACAGACAAACACATACAGGTGCACTCATGAGCATTTGCATTTTGATGTGTGTGTGATTGTGCATGCATGTGTAAGAACATTGTGTGTTCTTCCTGGGAAATTGGCTTCAGTGGTCATCAGAAGAAACTGAAACATGAGTAGGAGGAAGATGTCTGTCTAGGACAATACATATTATTGTCTTTCTACTAGAGTCTACAAAAATATTCCTCTCATTCTGCCATGCCAATATTCTTGCTCATGTCTCTGTTGAACTGTTACTGTTAAAATTTAGGGATTTTTTATTAGTCATCATCAAATAAGGCCTTGCATCACTTGCCTGCATTGCCCTTTCCAACCTGACACCTGCGTATGATCTTTACAGAGCTTCCCAGTTCACCTTCTTTGGCTGCCTTTCCCTGTCCCCTTTGGGATTGTGCTAGGTTTTATTTGTTTTCTTTATTGGTTTTGGTTTTTTTTATTTCAAATGGTATGATGTTAAGGGTCACTTGGAAATCATCATGTCAATCTTTAGCTTCTTTTCAGCTACTCAGTGCTAACTTTCACATACCAAAGTGCCCCATTGTGACTACATTAAAACTCCTCTGGGTCTATTTAACACTCTCACTAGCTTATCTGAGGCTAAACTTCTTTAGTCATACTGAGGCTCATTAGCAGGATCACACTTATGTCTGTATGTGAGGAACAAGAAATTGATCTGCTACTGTGAAATCAAGGACGTGCAGAAAGCAGACTACTGGAAACAGAAGAAGGAATGATGTACCTTTCAAGCAATCTTGAGCCCACCCTATCAGTGAAATGAAAGATGCAGAAGATGGGCCTAAATGACATCAAGGCTCCTTGATAATCCTTCATTCTGGAAGCCTGATATAAGCACTACTGAAGGGGCTAGAAGTCTACATAAAATTGGCTCTAAATTCCAGGTTTCTTTAGACAAATGCAACAGTACATTCTGGTTATGATTGTCCTAGCCTGACCCCCCACACACACACACACAGTTGTCCTGTATCTTCTCACCCTGAGTCTTAGTCCTGGTCAATTTGGACAACAGAAAAATAAGCAGGTGAAAATATTGTATTTTCTTTTTAACTTCATAGCTTATTCAGTGTTTCAGACTAATGTTATCTGCTTCAAAATTCTCTTATATAAAACAGTTGACTAGTTTCTGGGACTAAAAGAATATGGGATGATTTTTCTCCCTTGTGGTCTCATAGCCCCTTCTTATTTACATGGTTAGTATATTTATTATTCACTGTCCACACTGGAAATTTTTTTCCATAATACCATTCTACATCAAAACAGTAGGATTATCTGTGGAGGCTTGATAAAAAAAGGCAACGCCAAGGGATTCTGGGTATTGGTGCTTGAAACAAGGGATGATCTCATGAATAAGATGACAAGACATATGAGTAGGCAAAATAGTAAACCTGAATAAGAAAAAATAGCCATTTTAGTACACAGAGAGACAGAGACAAAAAGAAACAGGGAGAGAAACAGGAGAGACAAGGAGAGAAAGAATGATGCTGTACATAAGCTCATGAACAAATACACACTATTAAAATGGGATGTCCAGTCCCATATCAAGAGGTGAGTCCACACAAGTAGAAGCCACAGGTTTTCAAAGGGAGTCCACATGAGTCTAATCACAATCTCACTGCTGACTTTATACTCTTCTTCCTGGTACCAAGACAAGATAGAATTTTCTACAAATTTACCCAGTCATTCTGATCTCTGCCCACTAATTTTATGTGGTATACATATTAAGATTTTCAAAGATTTCAGAAATATGCAGTGTCTAGATATCAAAATCTGAAAAAAATAGAGCTGACAACAGCAAAATTTACACCTTTCTATTCAAAATTTTCCAATTTGATTTCATGTATTGACCCAAAACTGCCTGAAGACTAACTTTAAGCTGTTTTTTATTAATGGCCAAATCATCTACCCAGTTGTTCGAAAGACCAGATTTTCAACTGACATTTACTGTGTTTCTATTCTCTGTCTTTGCTTCTAAACATGCCATCACACTTTTTCTGTTTTTTCATATGCCTAGACATTGTGGGTTGCACAGGATAAACACTCTTAGCGTGGGTACATGTACAATGTATATACTGTTATCTGTCAATCAGCAGCAGGGATACAGTCTAAGAAATGTATCCTGGGAAGAACATGGTGTTCACTTAGAACATCATTATAAGTTGCATAAATAGTTAACTTGGCTGAACAAAACTGCAAACAACCTCTTCTGCAGATGGTAGAAAGCCAGGCTCTGTTCACATTACCCTGTTCAAATTCAGCCTACCCTTTATGCATATTTAAGGGTAGTTAAACATAGTATATTTACAGAATTGTGGGTCTCCTGTATGACTCTTGTTTCTGAAACACTCGTGCATCTACACTTATTGATTTAAGTGTCTCAAACTCTACCCTCTGGCATTAGTATCCCATACAAATGCAAGTCTTCCAATTGTATTTTCAGCTACCTTTCATGACACAGAATTGGAACTTATCTAAAGTTAATGTCCTTGATATAATGGAAAATAGTTCAAAGAATTAGACTAGACTCAACTCCATCCCAGACAATCTGCTTTTTATTTTTCTCCTGTAATTTCAGAAAGTTACCTTTGTATTATATTTTAGATTTAGATTTCTAAGTCAAGATTCTGTTCATGCTAACATTTAAAGATACATTTAAGGAATTTTCAAGATGGGATATTATGTTTAATATTAGTAATGTGTGAGTCAGGAATGTGGTGTGCACAAGCAATTTTAGTTACTAAAGTTGCTTTAGTTACTAAATTTAGTTACTAAATTGATCTGCTACTGTGAAATCAAGGACGTGCAGATTTTCCCATTCTGTAGGCTGGCATATTTGAACCTTCAGTTAAGCACAGGAGTTCAGGGAACATTGGAAACACAAAACCTTAGCGTGTTCTCTCTCTCTCTCTCTCTCTCTCTCTCTCTCTCTCTCTCTCTCTCTCTCTCTCTCTCTCTCTCTCTCAAGTTTTTCCCATACCCTCCACTGCTCCCCCTCTTGCCCCTCCTCCCAGTTCCACCACAGACTCCCCCCACCTCCCCATCCATTCTCTAAGGAGGGCAAGAAATTCTTTTTTTTTCCCTTCTTTATTTTGTATTTATCAAAAAAAAAACACAGTAAAAAGAATTTAAAATGTGGAAGAGTTAACAATAACTATACAGAGGATAAGAATGATAAGCATGGCTTATCAAGGGAAGAAATACAAATAAGATTGCTACACCTATATTTTCTTTGTGTTCATCTTTCCCTCTGAATTTTTTTTCCATCCC
>PVIH01026195.1:0-19222 GCA_004025045.1 Sigmodon hispidus | reverse complement strand
TTACAAATAGACTGGATATTGTGACTGTAATTCCTGCTTGAGAGTTGTTCTGTTATAATTTTGCTATATGGAAATTGAAACCTTCCTTTTTAATTAGACAGAAAAGAGGAGATATGGTGGAATGTTCTCTGTATGCTGAAAATAAAGGACTGTTTAGGCCTATGCACAGCACCGTAGAAGTGGGTGGAGAATCAGAGGACAGGCATGTAGAAGGAGGGTGGAGTTAGTCAGTCTCCATCAGACCCCCAAAGAAGACTGACATGTAGAGGTACAGGTGAGCCATGGGCTGAGCCACGTGGTGGGAAGATTAATGGAAATGGGTTGAATTAAGATGAAAAAGCTAGCTTGCATAAGCCATGGGCCAAATAGTATAAAGTATATAAGTGTCTGATTAATTTCTTTGGGGGACAAAAGCCACTGTAGACCAGGTTCTAAGCCTCCGGGCCCAAACGGCCCGGGAAACATTCTACAACAGAATCCCATGATGTCATTCATTAGGTTGAAAGGAAAAGTGAAGAATTAGATAAACCAGGATTTTTATGTAAACATAAATGTAATATATATTACTAAAGGTAATTATTTTCATACAATACATTTTGATTATGGCTTCTCTTTTTTCAACTCCTCCAAGATTCTCCCCACTTCGCATCTCATTCAACTTTATTTTCTTCCTTTTCTCTTCTCTTTAGAAAACAGTTAGGGAAGCAAACATACAACAAACCAAAGAGAATAAAAATAAAAACAAAGAAAAATTACAAGAAACACATGACACACCCAAACATACATACACACATAAATATACACACATATACGCATACCACATACACTCACACCATAAAAACACAAAGTTAGAGATCATAATATACAAGCAAAGGACCTGTAAAATAAAACAAAAATACCCAAATGAAGAAATAGGAGAAAAAATATCTATAAAACATATTGTTGAGTTTCTTCTGTGTTAGCTATCTATTTTTAGGCATGAGGCCTGCCCTTAAGTGAGATTTATATACCCAGCAAGACACCATTGGAGAAAACTAAGTGGTTATCAATTGGAGATAGATTTTTTTGGTTCATGGTAGGAGCTCATGTTTATTTTCCCCTCTCAGTCCTTGGGCCCTATATATCTTGGATCTATGCAGGCCCTGTTAAAGTTGCCACAGTCTATGTAAGGATATATGCACATTATTTCTTGTAGAACATGATTTCTTGATGTATCTGAAAAACAATGTTTCCTTGTCATTCATTCTCTTTGGTTCTTATGAACTCTCTGCCTCCTCTTCCACATAGTTCCATGAAACTTGAGGGGAAGCTATCCTATTTAGGACTGAGTGTTTCAAAGTCTCTAATTCTCTGCACATTGTCTAGTTGTGGGTCTTTGTTAATTCCCATCCAGTTACAGAAGTGAGCTTCAGGAGCTAGGATTCCTGCTCAAGTGTTCCCTTCTATGTTAAGACTTTGTGCTTCATGTTAAACACACAAGATTTCTACAATAATCTTACATAGTAGAGGGCATTATTTAAATCTTAAAAACAATTTAAGTTAAAAATCAAGTTTTATAGCTGGCCATAAAGCCACTGTTTTCACATTTCAACCCTATGATTCTGACCCCTAATAGAACCTTGCACCTAATCAGCCCACTGCCTCTTGGAGTTTAGGATTCCCTTGGACATCACCAGGACTTATAGTTTATCTTCTTCCAGAAAAAAATAATAGATTATTAAAAAAAAAATGGCCAAAATGATGGCCTAGATGGGAAAGCTGCTTTACAGCTCTGGGCCAGTCAATCTCAGTATGCCCATTTTGCTTCTTACTGCAGATAACAGCAGAATTTCCCCCACTGTTTTAACACAGAAGTTTAGTGATAAAAGCCTCTTTACAGCCTCTGTTAAGTGCAATGTTTACAAGGATATCTCACTGATCATCTGTCCCCAGAGCCCTTGAATTCTTTGGCCCTGCATAGACAGTACTTGTTTTAATGGCCTAGAGAAAAGAACCTTTTAACAAAATCAAATGAACTCTCTGCAAAGAAATTTGGCATCTCAGTCTCATAGGATGGAGAAGTGGCTTTTATATTTTGGGTTAAATTTTGAGAGCTATTGGCTTTTTCTGACTTTAGGGAGGAGAGAGAATGCACATTAGGTTTTCCCCTCTCTGTCATCTCACCTTCAATGGCATTGACTTTCTGTACTCAACTGTCATACAATAATAGTAAGTTGAAAAAATCACATGGGTTAAATTTTATGCCATTCTGAGGAGTGTGATAAGATCCTGAGCCTCCTACTCTCCTTTGTGTAGAAGATAAAACTTCTGTTGTCTAGAGTGTCCATGCTGAAGCATTGTGGAAGCCACCTGCCAACCCTTCATGATACAGCCATCCTTTATTACATCCAATGCTGGCTCTTACAGTATCTCAGTGCTTCTCTTCTGGTAACTTGTGTTTTACTTAATATTGCCTCCTAAGTACCTGGGTAATAATGATAATAAATTTGTTACAGTATATTATTATAAGTTCTCTATTTTGTTATGAATTATTATATTTAATCTTCTACTATACTTGGTCCACAAATTAAAACTTCATTATAACTATATAAGGAACTGTGTAAGGAAAATAGAGAATATGTGGGTTTCAATACTATATGAAATGGAAATCTCAGGCATCCACTAGGACTTTTGGTACATCAACTATATAGATAAAGAGACTGAAGAACTTTTATAGATTGGAGTCTTGCTTGTAGATAAAAATTACAGATTACCAAGTTAACTTACTGCATTTTTGAGAGAGGGATACTTGCTAATATAAAAGATTTTAATTCTTTGTCACTTATGTCACTGTACCACTTGAAGCTTGAATTCAACAAATGAAATAGTCTTTGTATTTCATTTTCATCTCTTTGTACACTGAAGATCACAATATGTTCCTAAAAAGGAAAACAAATTTTTTTTTTAAAAAAATTAGTCTTCCAATTGATACATAGTAGATTTCATTTCTCCTGATGCTCTAAATGAGACAATAGTTTACTTTTGTATGATTATGGGTGACTATATACCCCATGTCATTATGTATATAGAATGGATAAAAAATGGATCTGAAGTCTGTCTTCCAGTTCAAAAATTATATATGTCCCAGATTAATTACTTTAAACCCTGTAACCATAAGAGTTTCAGTGGCAACAACTTGAGATATTTTGAAAAACTCATTTGAGTATCTTTGATGATTTTTTTTTTTTGAGAAATAAAGATACCTTACTGATGAAATAAGAACAAGGATACCATTGCCAGATATTTTACCTGGAAGGTTTAGGTAAGGCTGCATATCAGTCTGCGGTTCTACTGCTATAGCTAATAAATGAGAACAAGTGCTGAACAAAGAATAAATGTGTATTTGGTTCACAGCACTGTTCAAAGGTACATTGTTAATATTAGCACATCTTACGATATGGTGTTACAGTGGTTTGCAGTGGAAGTATATGTTTGGAGAGAGTTACATGTGATGTGCTGGTTTGAACAGGAAAGTTTACCCATAGGCTCATGTACTGGAACACTTGTTTCTCCAGTTGGTGTTCTTGTTTGGGAAGGTTATGGAACAGTTAGGAGGTGAAGTTTTGCTAGAGAAGGTATATCATAGGGGCAGGGCTTAGAGGTTTTATAGCCTCACTCTCCTTTTTGTTCTCTTTTTGCTTCTTGCATGTGAGTAAGTCTTGATTGATTAGCCAGCTGCCTGTTGCTACTGCCATACCATGCTGTCCACACCATGACAAACTCTATCCCGTTGGATCAATGAGCCAAAATAAACCTTGTCTTCCTCAAGCTGCTTCTGGTCAGAGTGTTTTGTCACAGAAACAGGAAAATACCTAATATACATGGCAAGCAGGAAGCTTTGACCAAGAAGTGGGGCATTTTTTCTGTTTTATAACATTTTGTTTTTCAGAGCTAACATAGAAATGATGAAAAAATAACTAGGTCTCTTCTAAGGGCATTGGCAACCAAATAATCCAGCAACTCCTAAAAGGCCCCATTTGAAAATGTCTCACTGTGATGATTTAAATAAGAAATATCCCTCATAGGTTCACACATTTGAATACTTACTCCCCAGTAAGCAGTGCTATTTGGAGAAGAAACTTTAGGACAAAAGCCTTGGTGGAAGAATTATGTCACTGGAGAAAGGCTTTGAGAGTTTTTCACCTTGCTTTACTTCTGGTTTATAGTCTCTGCTTCTTGGGTGCAACTGAATTGTTATCCTTCAGCAATCTGCTCCTATTGCTATGTGTTCCCTGAAATTATCAACATCTAACTGTGTGGAACTATAAGCCAAAATTGCCTCTCACTTGATTCTATAAGTTTCTTTTGGACGAGATATTTTATTATAACAACAGAAAAGTGACTAATTCACCCATTATTCTTCATAAAGCTTCTTATAGATAAATCCTAGAATGGTGAACCACATCCAAGATATAGAAGCTTATTATGAATTTCCTGAACAGCACATGTCTACCTCCAGGCTGTGCAAACTGAAGGTGGGTATCTATGCATCATTTTTGATCAGTATATATATATATATATATATATATATATATATATATATATATATATATGTTATTAGCATGCATTATTTACCCAATATATTTTAGTTGATTCTTTTTTTCTATTTCTTTACATGCACAAACTGATACATTTCTATTTGAAAAATCTGAAATTGAAAAGGGCCCCAAACCCCTTTTTGAGCTCCAGTGTAAGACTACAAATTGAACATTTTAAATCTGACTTTAAGTGATGTATTGTAGTCAACATGCATATAAGTTAAAATATTGTATAAAATTAACTTCTGGCTATTGTGTACAAAATTAATATGAAACATATAAAGTTTTACATTAAGTCTTGTGTTATAGCCTGAAGATAGCTCTTTGTACATATTAAAATAATGTAATATAAAAGAAACCCTAATCTGGAATCATTTTTGTCTAAAGCAATTTGGATAAGGACTGTTAATTGTATATCAGAGTTAAAGATTCATTTGGAAAAAAAAAGAATAGTTTTTGGTATTTTCCTAAATATCTATACATTTGTTAATTTTGAAGACCTATTTAGGACTGACTTCTCAATCCTGATGGTTGATTCTTGGCAATAAATGTGCTGCACAGAGCTTATAGTTTGCTCATTAAACAACCACTTGGATTGTCAATTTGGCAAGTGTACTATTATGTTAAATGTTACTTTCCTTTCCTCTAATCTTTTCTTGGGTATTTTTATATATTCCTGTATTAGATATAAAAATATTTGGCTGATTCATATTTCTACTTTAAATTAAGCACCAATCTTTATTGTATGTGAAGCAGAAACATGTTTTGGGAACACTACATTTATTTTTCTCCTAGAAATATGCATAAAATTTGAGATACTATTTGAGAATTTTGAGTTTATTGTATTAACAATTGAGAACAGTTTGAAATTCTAAGGAGAAGTGGAAAAAGTCCTAGCTACACAGTATTTCTGTGTAGGGAGAAAAAAACACTGGCAGTCAGGAAGCTGCCTTTTAGCTGAAAAGACAGCCAGTAAGAATGACACAGGTTTAGTGCTAGTTGAAATGAGTACCAAAAATCTCTGTAAAATCACTGGGCTGAGCACAGATGGTGGTATTTTAAATTGATGTAGAGTTTGATTCAGAAAGGATAACAAAGTGCTTGACAAAGATTTTGGGGTCACCATGCTACAAAGTATTTGGTGTGAAGACAAAAGAGTTGAATGGACCATTAGCACTTGAAAAATTGAACAAATGTGTAGAGAATAACATTGTTGACTAATGACACTAAGAGGAACTCTACTTTTTTCTAAAGACATTCAAAAGATTAAAAAATAGAATAGATTTTGATGTTCTCTTTCAATGAACATTTTTTTTGAGTACTCACAGATGTGTCTACCACCATTCTATCATAATAAGGAACGCTAAGACAGATACTTTAGTTATTTTTTTCCTGTTAAAAACAACAAAAATACCATTTCTTTTTTCTATTTTTATCCTTTCAATCAAATTAAAAATAATTAGAACCATTTATTCTAAGAACTAGAACCATTGCTCCTCTAATCCTAGGTGAACAGAAAAACCCCTGCAGGCTAGAACTCCCTATTAACACCCAGTTTGCTGGACACCCCGTCTACAAATTCCACTCCATCTCCTAAACCATCTCATCAACTTTTGGAGATCCACAATTAACCAGCTCCTATTGAATCAAGAGTCTCATCACCCAGTGGCCTCAGTGTCTCCATGAGTCCCACAGTTTGTCAACCCCTATTAGATCAAGAAGCCAGCAGGGAAGATTGCTGCAAGCCACAGCTCCCCATTAACATCCCAGTTTGATGAACACTTCCAACTACAAATCCCATTCCATCCCCCAAAACATTTCATTACCTCATGACCTTAGCTGCTCCCTGAGACACACAGTTCACCAGCCTCTACTAGATCAAGAATGGCTCCCGAAGTCCCATAGTTTGCCAGTCCCTATTGGATAAAAAGTCTCAATGAGATCAAGAGCTCCTATATGATCAAGAGCTCTTACTGGATCAAAAGCTTCTATTGGAGCAAGATTGGATCCTCAAGACACAGAAACAGCCAGCTCCTATAGACCCCAAAAAAACAAAAAGCAAAAAAACAAAAAACAAAATCCTAGTTCCTAGTGATGGAAAATACACCACCAACTTCAAGTGGACTAAGAGCTCAGATTGAACCAAAAGAGGTTTCCTGAGACACAAACACAGCCAGAGCATATTGAACCAACAGCAGCTCCCTGAAAAAGACAAATCTTGCATTAATCCAAAGAAGCAATGAGTAGATGCCAGTGCAAGAATATATAAAGAACGACATGGCATCACCAGTATCTGTGGTTCTACAATAGCAAGACCTGAATATGCCAATGTAAAAGAAGTAGAAGGAAATTATTTTAAAATCAACATTATGAAGATGATAAAAGCCTCGAAAGAGGAAATAATACATGGCTGAGCACTGGGCTAAGCTCCTGGTGTTAGATTGCTGCAGCCATGCTCCACACTGCTGCCTGCAGAGGCTCTGAAGAGCCTCTGACTCCTACATCTGCATGGTTTCCCTTTAAAAGCCCCAACCATGTGGATGACCTCCTCAATTTTCTTCTTCTCTACTCTCTACCCCCTCTCCTCTTTTCCCCTCCCCCTCCCATTACTTTAATCTAATATGATGCTTGGCAGCATGCTAGTGAGTTCTTCCATGCACAAAATATTAACACCTGGTCCAACTGAGAGCAGGGGAGAAGAGTCTTTATGAGCAAGGGGATAGAGCTTATGAGGAAAATTTCTACAGTGACGGCTGGCTAGAGCTCTAGGGAGCTCACTGAATTAAGAATTGGCACTGGGGAACCTTCAAGTAAAGAAACTAGGTCCTCCAAGGATAGGTAGGTAACTATCCTTTGACATGAACAGTATGTGGAACCTCAAGGGAAGGGATCAGACTGTGTTTCTATGTGTGGACGGGCACTTTGGAGCCCATTCTCTCCAAAGGAACACCAGACCCAGTCTTGACATTAGGATGAGGAAATTGGACCTGCCTGGAGTGGATGCTGAGCTGATCCACCTTGGAACTTCTTGCCCTTTTGAGGAGGGGACAGGGAGATGGGGAGGAAGGAGGCTGAAGCCTGACCAGGATGGAATGGGAGGGGAAGGTAGGGAAAGCAAGGGTAAATGGAAAAATGACTTGACTTTATTTTAAATAAAAAGAGCAAATAGAAACCTTCCTTAAAGAAATTGAGGAAAAGACAAACAAAAAATTGGAAGAGATCAACAAATTCTGTGAAGAAAATAAAAAAAGGGCAAAACAAGGAAAAGCAATTAAATGGGAAAAGAAAACAGTTAAAAATATAAAAATTGAAATAAAAGCAATAAGAAATACACAAATTGAGGAAGTGCTGAAAATGGAAAGTCTGAGCAAATAAACAAGAACTGCAGATGCAAGCATAGCCAACAGAATGCAAGAGATGAAAGGAAGAATCTCTGGCATGGAAGATTCAGTCTTGGAAATAGATACATTAGTCAATAAAATCACTAAAGGCCAGCGAGTTCACAAAACATTCAGAAAATTGGGGACACTATAAAAAGACCAAATTCAAGAATAATAGAAAGAGAAGAAGGAAAACAATACCAGCTAAAGGGAACAGAAAATACATTAGAAAACTTTTTCAGTCTAAAAAAAAAATGCCTATAAAGATATAAGAAGCTTACAGAGCACTAAATAAAGTAGACCCTGTAAAAATGTCTGCTTACTATATTAAAAAATCAAGGCTACAGAATAAAGAATAAATATTAGAAGCTGAAAAGTAAAAGGCTAAATAACTTATAAAGGCAGACCCACCAGAATAATACTTGATTACTCAGTGGAGACAGTGAAAGCCAGAAGGTTCCAATCAGATGTTATACAGACACTAGCATACCATAGATGCCATCTCAGACCATTATACCTAGCAAAACTGTCAATTACCATAGACGGTGTAAACAAGATATGACAAAACTAGATTTAAACTATATCTAACCAAAAATCCAACCTTATAGAAAGCACTAGAATAAAAATTTCCACCTAAGGAATTTACATATACCCACAAAGTCACACACATCCCACAGAAGGAAACCCCAAAGAAGGGGTATCCCACACTACCACCTAAAATAACAGGAATTAACAATCACTGATCATTACTATCCCTTAATATCAATGGACTCAAATTTCCAATAAAAAGACACAAGCTAACACAATGGATACAAAAACAGAATTTATCCTTCTGTTGTATACAAGAAACATACTTCAACTTCAAAGATAGTCACTGCCTGAGAGTAGAGTTGAGAAAAGACTTCAATCAAATAGACTTAAGAAACAAGCTAGTATAGCTATCCTAATAACTAACAAAAGAGATTTCAAGCTAAAGCCAATCAAAAGAGATCAGAATGGACATTACTTATTTATCTCAAGAAATTCCATCAAGATAAAGTCTCAATTCTAAACATTTATTCCCCCAATACAAGGAAAACCACATATATAAAAGAAACATTACTATAGTTTAAACCTCACATAAAAGCCTATACTCTAGTAGTGTGAGACTTTAATATCCCACTCTCACCAATGGATAGGTTTACCAGGCAGAAATCTAACAGAGAAATAATGGAGTTAGCAGATACTATGATTTAAATAGACTTAACAGATATATACAGAGTATTTCACTCAAACTTCAGTACCCAATGGAACTTTCTCTAAAATTGGCTACATAATCAATCCTAAAGCAAATAGAGATAGATACAAAAAAATAAGAATAACTCCTTATCAGACCACCATAATCTAAAGTTCAACAATAACACAAACTCTAGAATGCCTCCAAACTCATGGAAACTAAACATTTCACAATTAACCACCTCTGGGTCAAACAAAAATAAAGAAAGAAATTAAATACTTTCTAGAATTTAATGGAAATGAATCCACAACATATCACAACTTATGGAACAAAATAAAAGCAGTGCTAAGAGGAAACTTCACAGCACAAAGTACTTACATAAAAAATGGAGAAATCTTATACAAGTGACTTAACAGCACAGATGAAAGCTCTAGAACAAGTAAAAGCAAACTCAACCAAGAAGTAGACAACAGGAAATAATCAAACTCAGGGCAAACAAAGAGAACAGTACAAAGAATCAGAGAATCAAAAAGTTGGTTGTTTGAGAAAGTCAGGATAGACAAACTTTTATCCAAACTAACCAAAAGGCAAAGAAAGAGTATCCAAATTAACCAAATCAGAAATGAAAAGGGGAATACAACAATAGATACCAAGAAAATCCAGAGAATCATTAGGTCATACTTCAAAAACCTGTACTCTACTAAATTGAAAAACCTAAAAGAAATGGACAGCTTTCTGAACAGGTATCACTTACCAAAATTAAATCAAGACCAGATAAACAGCCTAAATAAACATATATTTAGTCTCCTAAACAAAACAAAAAACTCAGGGACAGATGGTAACTGCATAGAGTTGTACCAGAACTTCAAAAAATAACTAATACCATTATTTCTCAAAAATTTCACAAAATAGAAACAGAAAGAACATTGCCAAACTCTTGTTTTGAGACCACAGTTACCCTGATACTCAAACTACATAAAGATTCAACAAAGAAAGGAAATTACAGACCAATCTCCCTCAAAAACATTGATGCAAAAATAATGAAGTACTGGAAAATCAAATTAAAGAACATATCAAAAAAATCATTCACCATGATCAAGTAGACTTCAACCCAGTGATGCAGGGATCACTCAACATAGGAAAAACTGTCAGTGTCAGTCATCGTATTAACAACTTGAAAGAAAAAATCCACATACTCATCATTTTAGATGCTGAAAAAGCTTTTGACAAAATCCAGCACTCCTTCATGATAAAGGACTTGGAGAGATCAGGGATGCAGGAAGAATACCTAAATACAATAAAGGCAATATACAGCAAGCTGACAGCCAACATCAAACTAAATGCAGAGAAACTCAAAGCAATCTCACTAAAATCCACAAGACTAGGATATCCACTCTCCCTATATTTATTTAATATAATTCTTGAAGATATAGCTAGAGCAATTGTGATGATATGTTACATATTTAATAAAATCTGAAATGCACAGAGACAGTACACAGTCAAAATTTAGGCAGACAGCTCAGGAATTTCTTGATCTTTGAGTACAAGGACAAACAGCTGTGGTTCATTGGTATACACCTTTAATCCCAGCACAGGGAAAGCCTGAGAGTGGTGACTTAATCCCATAACTCCAGAGACAGAACTTTCTGGGTTTTTGTGAGTTCAAGGCTGGCTGCCAAATAGAATATTTCCTGCCTTTAATACTAACCTGGATGGGATACATCTCGAGAGCAGAGTATTTAAGGTATGTAAGAGTAGGAAACCAGCAGAGGCAGAAGTGACTAGGAGTGAGGCTGAGGAAGTTGGAAGATAGCTGGATAAGATTTGACTGTGGTGTTTTCCCTCTCTGATATTTTAGCCTTTCCCTGATATTTGGCTCTGAGTCTCTTTCATTACAATCCAAATTTGTGCTACACTTGGCATCCAACTTTGGAGCACAAATTCCCAGTACAAGTCACTTACTGGCCGGAGCAACATGTGGCTGGAAGAGTAATTACCAGCTGGCGAGGCTTTCTGTTCAGTCAGCCTCCAGCTTTAGGTAGATCAGCCACACATGTTTCCATTTCACTTTTATCTGGTTAAGTTTTTCAGACAGTGGCCTGTTTCTCTTTATGGACCCCTCCTTGGGCTGCTATCATACTAGGTAGCTGCCCCACTTCACAGCCATTTGAATTGTTACTGACAACTAGAGTGGTGAGTACATTTCATTTTTCGGTAAAAGGGGGGAAATTTTATTAAGGCAGTGGAGGGTGCTTGGTCTCTAGACAATTTGGTATTAGAACCAGTAAAGGGAATGATAAATAAAATAGATAAGACTATCATAATGTTTATCATATTGTTTATTATGAATATTATTTGCTTGATTACTTCTGTTTTATCATTTAAAAAGTCAATTAATGTGAATGCCAAGAAAAACATCTTTAAAAAGACTATTAAGAGGGAGCACAAAGATGTTCAAACCCAAACAGAGAAGTATAAAGAACAGACTGCAGCAATGTCATCTAAGGCTACAGAAAAACAGCCTAAGGTTATCAGACAGCCAACCCTAATATATCCAGTAACCTTTAAATTATTCACAAAAAGATAAAAATATTACAGAAGCTAAAAAAGTTTTATCTATCCTAAAAAAATGAAAGTATGACACTAGTTATTTAGCATGAGATGATAACTTTATTATTGTTAGAGCTTATTGCAGGAATGATATCTTTTTTATAATATAGCACTTTTCTAAGACAGCCACTCTAAAAAGACACTTTGGAAGCACTGGCAAGCAAGTCTTTGAAAAAAATGTGTGTATGTGTGTGTGTATTTATTTGTAATGTACATATATGAGAATACATGTAGAGTTCTGATATGTGAGATTCTTTTGAAGCTAAAGTTAAAGACATTTTACTGTGTCCCAACTTTTGGCTTTCATAGTAGAACAGCAAGTAATCTTAACTGTGGTTCTAGTTTCAGTCCTGTCTTGCTTCTTAGTACTTTTTCACATTAAAAAAAATAAGGAAGACACATTATAGATTAGGACTTAGAGTGCTACATCAGTAGAAACAGTCGTGTGATTCTGGGTAAGGAAAAAGGATATAATTTAATTTTGTCTAGCTTTCCCCTAGCCTGTCCATCTAGTTCCTAAGATCAAGGCAAAATGGCAGTGTTCTTGTTGTACTCTATAGAGTTAATCAGTCTATCAGAAATCCTGTGTTTGTCTTTGCAATGCCACTGTTCCAGCATTGCTTCACAGTTAGTATTGCCAAGACCATTGATACTATGCTTAGCTTGACTATTTATGGACTGCTACTTCAAGATAAAATATGTATCTACTTCACATGGAAATGGAAGAATCCTGTGCCTCCTGTTGGAGCTTCCCTGTCCCATACCTGTAGAAGTACCATTAAAGGTAAATATTCTCTTATTTTCTAACACCAAAATTTATAAACAAACACCAAATAATTGAGGTACAAATCTTGAAAAAACCTTTCCATTTATGTGTCCCTACCGTCACAAGATCCACAAGAACTATAATTAAATGATTTAAAATATTAAAGAGTTTCTTGATTTTCTAGTAAAGTTAAAATTTAGCAAAGTCCACAAATACACTTAAGATTTGAGAAATGTGAAAGTTGAGAAAGAAATGGTGACTTCTAGACTTGTCTCTGCTTGAAAGCATGTTTTCAAATGTCACTGAGCATGTGTCCCCATGGCATGCTTAACTTGTGGATCTTTTTCTATCAAAGAATTGAAGTTAATGTAGTTGACATTTATCACATATTTTTTATGTGTCAGCACTGTGGGCAATATTGAGATTACTAAAGATATTGCCTTTGATATATAACATTTTCAACTAAGACAATGGGGTGCCTTCCAGAGTTTCTCTCTGGGACCAGGGTCAATCCTTAGACTCTGGTCTCAGCTCTCCCTAGCAGACAGGAGCTAGTGTTTGGCTGTGAGGGGCTCCTCCAGCCACACCTAAAAGAGGGAACCTAGCATGGCCAGCCCCACATCCAAACGCGTCAGCAGAGAAGGACTGAGGACTTTGAAATTCAGACCCATTCCAGAGGTGAGCAGATTCTGGCTCCTGTACCACGACCCTTCCGGGGAGTTGCTCTCTGGGACCAGGGTCAATTCTTACACTCTGATCTCAGCTCTCCCTAGCAGACAGGAGCTAGGGTTTGGTGGTGAGGGGCTCCTCAAGCCACACTTAGAAGAGGGGACCTTGCATGGTCAGGCCTTACCTCCAGGGTGAACTGCATCATCAGAGAAGGACTGGGGATTTGAAATTCAGGCACCTGTCCAGAGGAGAGTCAAAGAACAAACAGACCCCCTTGCTCAGAGGAGACAGGGGACACATATGCCTTCTTGCCACAAGTGACTAGGACCTGCCTAATCATGAACCACTAAAGTCATGGGCAGATGCTAGTGCAAAAATACATATAACAATATAAAGAATACAGAGCGGGGCTGGAGAGATGGCTCAGCGGTTAAGAGCACCGTCTGCTCTTCCAGAGGACCCGGGTTCAATTCTCAGCACCCACATGGCAGCTAACAACTGTCTGTAGTTCCAGTTCCAGGCAAACACCAAGGCAAATAAATAAATAAAGTTTTTTTTTTTTTTTTTTTTTTTTTTTTTTTTTTTTTTTAAAAAAAAGAATACAGAGCAACACCAGAAGAAACTGGTGGTTCTACAACTCCAAGACCTGAACAGAGCAATGAAGAGGAAACAGAAGGAAACAACACCAAAAACACCCTTATAAAAATTATTGAAGCCTTCAAAGAAGATATAAAAAATTCCATAAAGAAATAGAAGAAAATACAAACAAAAAATTGGAAGAGATGAACAAATCCTTGAAAGAAAATTAAGAAGAGGTAAACAAAAAATGAAACATTCCAAAACTAAAATCTGAAATAGAAGCAATGAAAAAGGCACAAAATGAGGCAAAGGCAGAAATAGAAAATCTGAAGAAAAGAGCTGGAACTACAGATACAAGCATAACCAACAGAATCCAAGAGATGGAAGAGAGAATCTCTGGAGTGGAAGACTCAGTAGCAGAAATAGAAATATCAGTCAAAGAAAATACTAAAAGCAAAAAAGCAATAACACAAAATGCTCAGAAAATCTGGGATACCATGAAAAGACCTATAAGAATAGAATAAGGAGAAGAATACCAGCTCAAAGGCAGAGATAATGTATTCAATAAAATCATAGAAGAAAACTTTTCTAACTTGAAGAAGGAAATGCCTATAAAGATACAAGAAGCTTACAGAATACCAATTAGGTGTGATCCCCCAAAAATCTGCTCATCACATAATAGTCAAGCCATACAACATACAGAACACAGAAAAATTTTAAGAGCTGCAAAAGAAAAGGGCCAACTTACTCATAAAGGCAGACTCATCAGAATAGCTCCTGACTATTCAGTGGAAACAATGAAAGGAAGAAGGGCTTGGTCAGAGTTATACAGACACTAAAAGAGCATGGCTGCCAACCTAGACTACTATACCTAGCAAAATTATCAATCACTAAAGATGGACTTAACAAGATATTTCCTGACAAAAATCAGACTAAAACAATACTTATCTACCAATCCAGTCCTTCAAAAGCATTAGAGGGAAAACTCCAAACTAAGGATCCTAGACACACACATGAAACCAACCAACCAAGCAAACAAACAAAATCAATAATCCCACAGAAGAAAAGCACAGAGAAAGGAAATACAGAGAAGGTACCACCAAAAATAGCAGAAAACATCAATCAGTGGTCACAAATATTATCAATGGACTCAACTCACCTATAAAAAGGCATACACACACAAAAAATGGATACAAAAAAGATGCCATCCTTCTGCTGTATACAAGAAACAAACCTCAATCACAAAGACAGACATAGGATCAGAGTAAAGGGTTGGAAAAAGATTTTCCAATCAAATGGTCCTAAGAAACAAGCTTGGGTTGCTATCCTAATATCTAACAAAGTAGACTTTAAGCTAAAAGCAATAAAAGGGACCAAGATGGACATTACTTATTCATCACAGGAAAAATTGGTCAAGAGGAGATTTCAATCCTGAATATTTATGCCCCTAATATAAGGGCATCTATCTATGTAAAAGAAATATTACTAAACCCCAAATCCCACATCAAATCTCCTAATAGTGAGAAACTTCAATATCTCACTTTCACCCCAGATAGGTCAACCAGACAGAGACTCAACAGATAATTAAGGAGTCTAACAGAGGTTATGATGCAAATGGATTTAATAGATATTTACAGAAGATTCCATCCAAATGAGAATACAAATATTTCTCATGGAACTTTATCTAAAATTGACCACAGGATTGGTCATAAAGCAAATATGAATAGATACAAAAATAATAGAAATAATCCCTTGTATCATATTGGTCCACCAGGGCCTAAAGAGAGTTCAGCAACATCAAACATCACAGAAAGCCTACCAACACAAGGAAACCAAACATCACTCAGGTCAACCACCTCTGGGTCAAGGAAGAAATTAAGAAAAAAATCAAAATATTTCTGGACTTTAAATAAAATGAATCCACAACATACCCAATCTTGTGGGATACAATCAAAGCAGTCTTAAGAGGAAAATTCATAGCACTAAATGCCAATATGAAAAACCTGAAGAAATCCCACACTAGAGAACTAACAGCAAAACTGAAAGCCTTAGAACAATTAGAAGCAAACTCACCTAGAAGGAGTAGACAGCAGGAAATAATCAAACTTAGAGCTGAAATCAATACAATTGAAACAAAAAGAACAATACAATGAATCAATGAATCTAAGAGTTGGTTCTTGAGAAAGTCAATAAGATAGATAAGCCCTTATCCAAACTAATCAAAAAGCAGAGAGAGAATATGCAAATCAACAAAATCAGAAGTGAAAAGGGGGACATAACAACAGACCCCCAGGAAATCCAGAGAATTATCAGGTCATACTTTGAAAATCTATATTCCACAAAATGGAAAACCTAGAAGAAATGGACAGCTTTTTGGACAGGTACCATTTACCAAAATTAAATGAAGACCAGATTAATTATGTAAACAGACATATAACCCTATTGGAAATTGAAGCTGTTATTTCAAGCCTCCCAAGTAAAAAAAGCCCAGGTCAGATGGTTTCAGTGTAGAATTCTAACAGACATACAAAGAAGAATTACGAGCATTGCTCCTCAAACTGTTTCACACAGTAGAAATTGAAGGAATATTGCCAAATTCCTTTTATGAGGCCACAATTACCCTAATACCCAAGCCACTCAAACACACAGCAAAGAAGGAGAACTACAGACCAAATTCCCTCATGAATATTGATGCTAAAATTCTCAACAAAATTTGGCAAACTGTATACAACAATATGTAAATAATATCCACCATGACCAAGTAGGCTTCATTCCTGAAATGTAGAGTTGGTTCAACATATAAAAAAGCATAAATTTCATCTATCATATAAACAAACTGAAGGAAAAAACCCACATGATCATATCTTTAGATGCTGAAAAAGCCTTTGACCAAATCCAACACTCCTTTATGATAAAAACCCTGGAGAGATCAGGAGTACTGGGAAAATATTCAAATATAATAAAGGCAATTTACAAGAAGTCAACAGCTAACACCAAACTTAATGGAGAAAAACTAAGAGAAATCCTACTAAAATCAGGAACTAGACAAGAATGTCCTCTCTCCCCTTATCTATTCATTATAGTTCTCAAAGTTTTAGCTAGAGCAATAAGAGAATGAAAGAAGATTAAGGGGATACAAATTCGAAAAGAAGAAGTGAAACTATATTTGCAGATGATATGATTGTATACATAAGTGACCTACAGAATTCTACCAGGGAACTCCTATAGCTGATAAACACCTTCAGCAATGTAGCAGGATACAAGATTAACTCAAAGAAATCAGTAGCCCTCCTATACACTAAAGATAGAAGAGTTGAAAAAGCCATAAGGAAAACATCACCCCTCATAATAACTGCAAATTGCATTAAATTCCTTGGAGTAACTATAACCAAAGAAGTAACAGATCTATTTGACAAAACTTTAAATCACTGAAGAAAAAATTTGAAGAGGATATCAGAAAATGGAAAGATCTCTCAAGTTGCTGGTTCAACATAGCAAAAATGGCAATTCTTCCAAAAGCAATCTACAGATTCAATGCACTTCCCATCAAAATCCCAACACAATATTTTATGAACCTTGAAAGAACAATACTCAACTTCATTTGGAATAACAGGAAAGGCAGGATTTCCAAAACAATTTTGCTCAACAAAAGAACCTCAGGAGGCATCACCATCCCTGACTTCAAGTTATACTATAGAGCTACAGTAATAAAGACAGCCTGATCCTGGCATAAAAACAGACTTGTGGATCAATGGAATAGAATTGAGGATCCAGACATTAACCCAAAAACCTATGAATACCTGATCTTCGACAAAGAAGCCCAAAATATTCAATGGAAAAATGATAGTATTTTTAACAAATGGTGTTGTCATAGCTGGATGGAAGTGTGTAGAAAAATGCAAATTGGTTCAAGCCTGTCACCCTGCACAAAACTCAAATCCAAGGGGATCAAAGATCTCAGCGTAAACCCAGCCACTCTGAAATTGATAGAAAAGAAAGTGAGAAATACCCTTCAACAAATTGGCACAGGTGACCTATCGCGGTAAAAACCCGCCCTGAGATATGTTTTAAACAGGGTTTATTTGGTGAAAATCGCTTACAAAACAGAGCCGGTTTTAAGAGAAGATGACAGGATGAGATTGCAGTGCGTCGGAGCCTTTCTAAGGAAGATTCTTCATCTCCACGCCGTATGTCCGAACTCCCAGGCAGCTGGGGCGAACTGCGCACTCGGTCGGGGAACTCTCGTGAGAGAATGACGACTTCCTGTCCTGGTCCCCTCCCTCGAAGGTCTACTTCCGGAATCCTTTTCAGTTAACCACGCCCCGCTAGTCTCCAGGCCTATGACGCGATGTTCACATATATAGTTCCTGATTTCCCGCTACATCTCCCTGTTTTGTCTAAATAGGAAGGTTCTAAACTAGGTATAAAACTACATACTATAGGAATCATCATAAGACAGTGTCTGGGAAAGAGAAAGGTACTAACATAAGTGAGGTCAAACTACTGCTAACAAACAACAACTACAAAGTACAATTTAATATCTAAAATGTTGATATGAGAAAATGCACAGGGATTGGTTTAAGGCTGTTTATCTTAAACAACAGAGTTCTAACACTTGAGTGTCTTTGCTGAAATGTGAAGTAATAACAACCTCAACTATCTAATCTTCAACATCGTCAAGACCTGAGAAGGAAAATATATATCTAAAGTTGGAAGCATGAAGTAACTTCCAGAATTTAGGAGAAAACAACGTCAGTTAACTACCTGGACAGTCATCCACCACTTCTCTGTATAGCAGGAGCATCCATCCTTGTGGCTACTGGCCTAGGATATCTGACAAGTTTCCATAGAAGCAGGGTATTTTTTGGTAGGACTGTCTTATCCTGTCTAGGCAGGCTTCAGCAGTCTCTATCCTTCATCCTGCAGGTCCATTTCGGACAGTGACTGCTGACAGCAGTAGGGGCAAGTGCAGTCCTTTTGCCCCTCAGGCCATTATTCACCAAACAAGACAATCTCTTTGCAAGATGTCTGTGATGCTCAACACCACCTTGAGAAAGGAGTGGTGATGCCAGGAGTTGTCATGTCTCTCAAGGCCAAATTTGAGATAACAAAATCTTGAATGCCATATTCTCTCGGTCTATGAAGTGGTTGAAGACACCTATCTATTGGGTGTATTCTAACATGTTTCCGAAAAAGCTGAGTATTCTGACTTGTAGGTGATAAATCTGAGTAACCATAATCTGCAATCCCAATCAACCAAGAAAGTGAGGCTAACATTGTAAAAATAGGCATTCCAAAATGAGTGTACAGCTCCTACAAATAATTTCAAGTATAACAATCTTAGAAAAATTGACCAAAATACACATTTTTTATCAAATGACAACAATATCCTAATTATATATCATTATATATAAAAATATATCTA